>NW_012192977.1:217977-255007 GCF_000504015.1 Erythranthe guttata
TTTTTTTAACTTGTAAAAATAATCTGGATTGCCTATCGAAAAATTGTTGTTTTGGTTCGAATTTATCTAACAGCCTTCAAATTTTAAAGTTTTCGACTTTTATTAGTTGAGAGAGTTTCGATTTTTTTACAAAGTTAGAAAATTGACAAATGAGACTACCGCTGCAAATAAGCCAATTTCAGTAAAAGTCCCGATACAAATAGCATTTCAGGAAAAAAAAAGGCTAGAAACTCAAAGCCACCTCTTTGGGAGGTCAACTCAATTATCATATTGTGGGATGCATTCGTTTGGTTTATGATTTAATATTTATGCCATGAGTTCATGGAAAATAAAGGCACACAACAATATTATATTGCCTAACCCTAATTGTAATTTGTACCTACAAAACTACCAAAGTCTATTGAAAGATAATTATCTATAAGTCTATAAAAGTCTATTGATTAGTATCAATCCTATTGCAAATAAGTCACAAAATTTATCTTCTTAATAGTTTATTTTATTTGAATTAGAAATTATTATTTCTAACTTATATATAAAATATAAAATATAGTTGGCTATTTTTATTTCCATCTTCGGATTTGTTTTAAAAATACCATCACTCATTAGAAGAGTTTATACATCCCATTGATTATTAGGGTTGTGGTTTCAGATTTAAATCATATCCCTCAACATTTTTTTTAATTTGTAACATAATGTTTTTATATTTTTTGATTGCACCCCTAATTGTATTCATAGAAAAAAAATATATGAATGCTTATAAATAATTTCTACGAATATTTTTTTTAGTTTAAAACAATATGTTATCGTACTAAATAAAATTTATAAATATTTACTTCATGTTATTTTTCTACTAATACTTCTTAAATATTTTTTTATTTTTTTATTTTACAAATACTTCTTACATTCAAACTCCGACTCATAAGTTTAGGTAAGAAATGGTTAATGGCACCAATAATTAATCTAGTATATGAATTTATCTACATAGCTAGTACATTAAAATTGCATTATTAAGATGCTAAGTTATTAAATAAACTTAAGTGTTCAACATCCTACATTTAACATAATGTTCTTATACGTTCACACGTTTATTCAATGTTCAACCTTTAGTGTCACGCAAGAGATGACCTAGTGGTTGGAGCAAATGAGCATTTGTCAATTGACCCAAATTCAAATTCCCTTGCTAACGGTTCGTGTGATTTGTAAGCTATTATACGAGAGTGTGAGTTTACTCAATGCACCTATATAATCGGCAGCAGATTCCTTCATTTAAAAAAAATCAACATTGAGCATTTCATTCTATCAAATACCATTTGAATATATTTGCTTCTTTAAATAATTCAACAAGGTAGTCCAATAATTCTTATTATGGTCCTCCTTTAAATAATTCAACATCGTAGTCAAATAATTCATATTACGACGATCACATCGGCGGAAGAAAAATATAAATTATTAAGGGCATTTATTATATTTTATAAAAGAGTATTTTAAAATTTAAAAATGAAGTGGTGGAATGAGGTAATTTGATGGGGGAGAAGCACCAGTAGAAAATATTTAGACGAATAGAGAGCACTTGGCTTTGTTTTTTGTCTTTTTCTTCTTTTTTTTGGATAAATTACGAAAATTCTCCTACACTTAGGCTAAATTATGAAAACACCCCCATCTATTCGTTATTATCAAAATCCCTCTAACTTTTGTTTCCGTCTTACACCGACCCCCTTGAGGTGTGATTTTTCACGGAATCTTTTTTGTCGTTAAAAACTAGCATAAAGAAATATCACGTCTGTGGGGATAGAAACAACATTTTTCGTGAAATGTTCCTTGGAATAAAAAAAGATTCCGTGACCAACCTTCATTAGGAGAGTTGGTACCTAACCTTACCAATAGAGTAAAAGTTCTAGGGTTCGAGTCCCCCCTCCCCTACGCCCCCTTGTAATGACTTGAATTACTCAAAAAAAAAAAAAAAAAAAAAAAGATTCCGTGAAATCACAGTACAAGGGGTTCGGCGTAAGATGAAAACAAACATCGGGGAACTTTTGATAACTACAGATAGGTGAGGATAATTTTCGTAATTTAATTTAAGTTCATAAGGTTTTTCGTAATTTCCCCTATTTTTTTGGTACTGCCGTACGGGTTTATATATATGATATTTAAGAACATATTAGGCAATTTGTTTTCTTCAAAAATAACTTGTAAGATTAAAAAAATAAAATTATTTTAACCGTTATTAGCTATGTAGTATGGAACGGAAACGACGATAGGAACAGAGAAACGGATACAGGGAAACGACATGTTCCGAAAACTGGGATATGAAAACTTGGGGGAAACGTGTAAATATTAGAAGTATAGGGATATATATATATATATATATATATATATATATATATATATACATATATATATATATATATATATATATACATTTTTTATATTAATATATGCAAAAAATAAATGTTTCCATCAACTATTAATTTGCAAATTTGCAACTGATTACTAAATCATGTAAATAATTTAGGAAACAAGAAATATTTAAAAAATTTCTATTCAAACATGTTTCTAACTTATTAGAACTTGTAAAATAACTCATAAAGTGTCTGGCATGTGTCTTCAAGTTTCCAAAACACGAAAACGTTAAAAAGTTAAAATTTTTGTGCTACATATGTTATAAGCTAATCTTAAAAGAATAAGGAGAGACCAAATTATAATTAAGATATAAGATCTAATTATTGACATTTTCTTTTTCAATTTTCACAATTACGATTACAAAATTGTCACTACTAAAATCTTAAAAGTTTGATATATTTTTTCTGTAAATCGCAACACTTTGAAAATGATGTATGGCTTGGCCAAATTATATATGACTCGAGTTTAAATAATTGCAAGCCCGATAGAGTTTGAATTTTTTTATTAAACCCGATTAAATTATGAAATTATATGTTTGGGCTAGTAGATTTGCTTCTTCTCCTCCTCCATAATAATGGAGAGAGTTCGTTATTCCAACTAATTGTCAAGTTAAACATGTAGTTGTAATCTTCGTGTATTTATTTGTATTTGAATTTTTCTGAAGTGAGTAAAAATACATTACGATTAGTAGTTTATTATATGTGTGATATAACCTAGTGATCCGAAAATAATACGTGAATCTAGGTCGAGCAAACAACTATGAAATTCGATAATATTTCAGCTTGAGCCTATAGTAACAAATGCCACTCGTATTTGAAATTGCTGAGACGTGACCTAAGTCCTTGAATTCTAAGTACATTTATTCGATTTGCAAAAATAATATATTACAATGTAGGTGTTGGTTACCTTGATCGAATACATTATGAAATAGTGACTAATAAGTAATAACGAATCTTGAGATAATTTGAGATTCTACTTGACTAATAATAGTTGTCCGTTTGCATACAATAAATAAACAAGTATTAAATATTACCATTAATTAAAGTCAGATCATTATATAGGACCAAAATTATTGAAAGGATGTGATTTGAACGTTTAATTTCTTATAAAATCATTTATTATTTTGGGAGAAAACCAAATAAACTAGTTGGTACTCTATCGTAGATTAATTTTTAAACAATCGAATACGATTAATTCATTGACATAACGAATTATTCTTGAACGCATATATTTATTCGATAAGATACAAAGTTCGACTGACTCGAGATTATGTTCAATTGCAGAATTAAAAGGCTTAATCCCCCTTTTCATTCTTGAAATTCACCACTTTTGCACTTTGCACCGTTAAAAAACAATAATGGCACTTTTCTCCCTCAAAATACAATAAAAAAAATAAATTATCATTTATTATTCAATTAAGGGTGCATCGTGAATGATTTATTATGTTTTGAACTATATTATATTAACTATGTGTGACAAGCTCGATCTAACGACCGTTGACAAAATAATTCGAATTTGGGTCAATTGACAAATGCTTACTTCCTCCGACCACTACGCCAAACTTGTTCAAATTTGACCAATTGCGTGCATATCTAACCAAGTTGAAACGCAAATAAATATCCGAAAAAGTCAATTTTTTTTTTTTTTGTTATATATACCTTTGGCTAGATCGAATTCGTTTACAACCCTAACGACAAGTCACATCAATTTAGAATTGCTTACCTTCTCTAGACCGGGAAATAGTTTTTCCATTTTATGTTCTTTTTTCTTAAAATAGTATTTCTTCCTTTGCCATGCATGCATGAGTTATCATTTCAAAGAAATAAAATTGTTTAAATGTGACAACAACAATTGTAATAAAAAAAAACGTGCTTACTTGGTAATAGTTCAAGAGCTCGTGAGTTCGCTCCTAAATTTCGTTTGTTCATTATTATTAATGTATAACAAATATACGAGCAATAATATTTAAAATTCAAAAATTAAATTTCTCAGCTCGCTCGTGAGTTTTGTTTATTTGTTATTATTAACGTATAATACAAATGCGAACGATAATATCAAAAATTAAAAAATGGCTGAAAATTCTCAAAATTAGTAATAAATTAAAAAAACAATTACAATAATGTCATTAGAATTTTTTAGGTTTCCTAATATATATATATATATATAAGACAGAGATTATAATTTATAGGTACAGCATACCGATAATGACTATACAAAGAAATCTAGCATTGGTGTACCTATAATAGACAGAGATTATAGGTACCTAACAACTATTTGTCTATTTGTATTGAATTTCATCACATTTATGTTGAGTTTTTTTACTCTAAATTCTTATTTGGGCGCACTGAAATCTTTTGATGATATAGATTTAACATATACTCCTATATCAAACAAGAGGACAAAATCGCAGAGTAAATTAATCACACGTATTAAATTAAACAAATCCAGCATGACTATGACTTAGTGGTGGAGAATTCATTAAATTAAACATCTACTTTCTTAAAGCACTTGAGTATTTTCAAATTTCCTGCATATGAAGTGGAGTATTGAGTGGTATCTACTTTTTTCTTTTACGTTTGAGTTGAATATATAAAGTGGTAGAAAGCTTCTTCAAATTTTTTTAATATTTTCTTTTATTATTATTATTATTATTATTATTTTTCAGTATTATTCTAACGAGACTTGATTTTAAGAGCCCACAATGGATAAACCCAAAAGCAACCCGAATTGGGTAATCGTGATTAGTAAGTTCTTGAAGCCCATTCCAATACTTCATAATCGCTTTTAGTTTGATTGTCAAAGTTAAATTTGTGAACGATTTATAGCTACAAAAAGTAAAGGGTAAATTGTTAATAAACCCAAATAATCGAAATTTTCATCTTGTTAGCAAAAAATATATTTATCGCTTTAAATTTACTAAAAACCCTAATATATTGATTGTGAAATACAATCCGCGAGATAGCATGGATCGATGGTGGCATGCCTAAGTATTTGTCATCTCAACCAATTACCTGAATACTCGGAATCTCATGCATGAATATTATTTTTCTTTTTCGATAAAGTTGAGGGGCTGCAAATTATAGTAGAATTATCAAAATTGATTTCCTGCCCCGACGGCCGTGCATATTTGTCGAGGATACATTTCAAGTTGGTGGAATCGGCCTCAATAGCTTCACCGAAGAAGAGTGTATCATTAGCAAAGCATAAATTGGAATTTTTGGGGGTTGAAGGGGGAATTATGACTCCATATAACTATCCATACATTGTTTAAGACCATTTAAGTTGTAATAAAAATTGCCCCTTCAGCTCCAAATGAAGATTAAATTTGAGATTAAATTTGTACTCCCTCCGTTCCCTATTAAGTGTCGTTTTTGGCTTTGCACAAGGATTAAGAAGCTCAATAAATGTGTCTTGATTTTCGGTAAAATATTTTAGAAAGACTAAAATAACCTTGATTATTTAATGATGTGATAAGAGAGAGTTCATATTTATAGTTGAATTAATAAGGTTAAAACATGAAAAAAATGTATTTAATGCAGTATTGGAAATCTAAAGTGACAGATAATATGGAACAAAAATATTTTTAAAAAAAGACAGTTATTGTGGAACAGAAGGAGTATTTCACTACTAATTTGAGATGTGCTGCTGCATGAAGCATGTAAATATAATACTCCCTATGTTCTATAATATCTGTCTTTTTTGAGAATTTTTTTTGTTCCGTATTATCTGTCACTTTACAATTCCAATGCTGCATTAATTGCTTATTTTTCAATTTTACCATCATTAACTCTATAACACTCTTCCTGCATTAATTAATAAACAAATGTATTTTGGTCCATCAATATCTATTTTCCTAAAATTAAGACATATTTATCGAGATTCTTAAGATTTATGCCAAGATGAAAAACGACACCTATTTAAGCACGAAGATGAATAGATGATAAGCAAAAAAGGTGAGATCAATAAATAAGTCATGCAATGTTTGTAAATCGATTAGAATAAGTTAAACTTTTACATTATGTAAAAAAAAAAACTATGATAATTAATGTTCTTGTTTTTTTCGTTTACAATAATTCTATTGATATATTCCCTCTGTCCCATATTATATGTCTTTTTAGAGAGTTTTTTTTGTCTAAATTATTTGTCATTTTAGATTTTCAATGCATCAGTAACTGCATTATTTTCAATTTTATCCTTTATCACTTCTAATTTATTAGTTGTAAAATAATTAATGTCAAGAATATATTAGTATTTTCCTATGTTTTTCACTATAATCTATACACATTTATTGATTTTCTTAATATGTGTGTAACAACCCAAAACGTCATTTAAATTGGGACGGATGGAGTATTAAATTACTTTAATTGGTGGAGCTTTGACCTGATTCGAATCTCAACGTCACTATTTTCTAGATTGAGTTTGTCACGCATTATTAGTCCTGTTAACTTATCTCTCGTGCAATTGTGCAATTTGCAAGCTATTACCAAAATGTGCGGAGTTTATGTCATGCGCTTCGAGTGACAGTGGTCAATTTCCAAAAAAATAAAAGAAAAAAACCTTTGAATTATTCATTGGGTAAATTACGAAGCCGCCCCCTCCTAAACTTAAATTAAATTACAAAAATCACCTTCAAATATTCATAATTATTGAAAACTCCCTGAGATATGTTTCCATCTTACACCAATCCCTTATCGTGTGTCTTTTCACACATTTTCTGTTAAAAAAACTCGGGGTCAACATTTAATCAAATGGGGGTTTTGGTTATTACGGACATGGGGGGGGGTATTTTTCGTTATTAAGTCTAACAGGGTTTTTTTGGTAATTTACCCTTAATAATTTGAAAAGTGAAATTGTGGCCGGTATTCATAATATTATCCGCTTCACTCGCGTAAACCGATTGGGTTTCCCTCCTCAACTGTGAAGCTGCTGAGCTGAGAGAAACCAAAAATGGAACTCTCTCTCTTAGACCACCCACTCAAGCCCACCTTCTTCCACCACTCTCTCTCCGCCGCAGCCACAGGTGCGCCGCCGCCTCCCCCTTTATTACTTGCATTTTTCAATCGCTTTTTTTTTTTTTTTTTTTTTTTTTTTTTTTAAGTATTCACAATTTTCATCACAACAGGAAAGAGACATACATACAGGAATGCATCGTTATTGCGCTGCCGTTGTTCTTCATCTTCATCGTCATCGTCATCGTTAGACAGATCCGTACAGAAATTGTCGTTGCCGATTGAAGGAAGGAGGGCATTTATGGGTTTTCTCCTTTCTGCAGGTTAGTTGTGTTGTATTTCCTTAATTGATTTTCAGCTAGGGTTAGTTTTTCAACCGTTGGATTCAGCAAATACTTTGTTCAATTTCGTGCTCAAATTGACACAAGCCCTAGGGTGTTTGTCTTGATTTTCGGAAGTTATCGAAACTAGTCCTGCTTCAAGGTTAATTAGTATATCTCAGTGTAGTCAGTATCGCGTTATATCGCCACACGATACAATTTCTGTGGAAACGATACAACTCGGCACATATATCGATTGTAATCAAATACTGCTAAATATCGCTCGATACCGCGCTAAGATACGATATTCGATACGGTGCGATAGTTACGAGATTTGTTTTTAGGGTGATTTGTGCGATTTTCAGCACATTTAGGGATAATTTGTGCAATTTTCAACACGGTTAGGGGTGATTTGTGCGACTTTCAACATCTTTTGGAGTAATTTACTAATTTGTGCGATTTCCAGCATATTTGGGGGGTGATTTGTGCAATTTTCAGCACATTTTGTTTATAACAATCATGTTTTTTGTTTTTTTTTTTAATTAAGGCAAAACCACAAAAAAAATGCTTCAGATAAAAGCAATTTATGTTAGCAAACGTAATAACCGAAACTAGCATTTCTAAAAACTATGACTTTTGTCCTAATCAATAATTTAATGTTGAAACTTGAATTTAGATCTATTTTGAATGAATGGTTTGGCTTTAAAATATTAATTTTTACATTTTTATCGTATTATTGTTATGTGATGTATATTTTGTACTATTTTTAATAGTTAATCAAATATCTTACAATAAGATAAGATAAATGACACGCTACGATATGTGAAGGAAAACGATACGCGATATGATAACCATGGTATATATATGTATATATCGGGTTTTATTTTGTATGTAATTGACACTCATTGAGAAGCTATTGTATTTGTGTGATTGATCAGCTGCTGGAATTTCCTTATCTGAAGCAGCTAATGCAGCAAGCAGAAGAGCTGTAAGTTTTTACTATTAATATTATTATCTATTTATTTAATTGTTATCACATGTGAACATATCTTATTTTATTTTATCGATTTCTTCTCTGCTGCAGCTGAAAGGAGCCAAAATACCTGAAAGTGAATTTACATCCCTCCCGAATGGTCTAAAGTTAGTATACGATAAAAGCAGTTACTTATGTTCAGTTTTAAATGTTGTCTTATTTAGGTTTTCGTGTGCATTTTTTGTTATGGATTTTGATGTGAAAACTGTATAGATTATAGCATGCGCCTTTCGCTCATTCTTGCTGTATGTATCGAGAGTTGTGGAATTAAACATGTGTCCTAAAATCTGGTGTAAATCATGGTCAATATAAAAAGCACAGAGTCCTCGAATCACAGTCGAAACTTTATATTTATGAATCCATGTTAGCTGCTAGCATTATTGCTCATGAAATTTTAATTTATTATTCTAAAAATATCTAGTTGCCCGACTTTCTGACAGATACGGTTTTGTAGGTACTATGATTTGAAAGTTGGCGGGGGAGCTGAAGCAGTAAAGGGATCTCGGGTTGCAGTACGACTGTGGCACAGTTGAAATTTTTAATATCTAAGTACATAGATTTTTTTCAATTTCTTTTAAAATGTGGCATTTACACGAAATTCTTCTGATCCGCAAGTCTCCTTTGGTATTAATTACAACTCTAATGTTAGACATATGAATTTGTTCGACAAATATATTTCTCTTTACTACCTTCTAGCGCTGTTTTATTTCAACTCGTAATAATATGACTCGTGCGATTTTGATAGGTGCACTACGTAGCCAAGTGGAAAGGCATCACATTTATGACCAGTAGACAAGGCCTCGGTGTTGGTGGTGGAACGGTAAGTTCGAGTACTGCCATACATCATGTGAGAGATTTACGTTTATTTATTAATTAATTAATTTATTTATTCGTGGTGAATTCAGCCTTACGGATTTGATGTTGGTCGATCTGAGAAAGGAGCAGTTCTTAAAGGATTAGACTTGGGAGTTGAAGGCATGCGGGTCGGAGGCCAGGTCGGATTAATCTCTGACATTTGAAATTTATTTACTGAATTAAAAATTTACATTATGATTTAATTAATGAAGTTACTACATTCGGCTCGTTGATCTTATATTAAACTGGTTTCTGTTCTGAAAAACGGCCAAGTTGAAAATTCGTAATTGCTAAAGCAATTTGAATTATCAAGGGATTTTATTTTTACGCAAAGCTGAGAACTGAAGTAGCATTTTTTTTTTTTTGCAGAGGGTACTGATAGTACCTCCTGAGCTAGCCTATGGAAGCAAAGGGGTACAGGAAATTCCTCCTAATGCAACAATCGAGGTAATTAAACCAAATTATAAATTGAATTGTCGACTATCTATATATTACTTAGTGTTGATTCGAGACAGTATTTGCGTTTTTACGATTTTTAAGAGAAAAAAAAGAAAAAGATTATATGTAAGAGGATTTATTCAAAAATATATCTTTACTGTGCAGCTGGATGTCGAACTACTGGCTATCAAGCAAAGTCCGTTCGGGTAAGTATTTGTTCATATGAACAACGTCTCAATCGTCAGTTTTCGTCATCTGTAGTACTATTATATTTTCGTTTTTCGGTGCAGGTCTGCCGTTAAAGTTGTTGAAGGATAATTAAGTTTGATCTCTCCTTATGAACATATAAATATGTGTCATATTATTCATTCAAAGTTTATCTCCATACATTTTTGCTCATGTGTGTGAATTGTGATAGTTGTGTGAATATGCTCCAATGATTTTTACTGAGTTATTTGTATTTCTCATTTTGGACGTCTATAATTAAATTTTAATTATTAATATTGCTTTAATGAGTATATTTTGTTTTATAAAAATTTCAAATAACACTTTAATAAATAATTTTATTTATTACCTATATATATATATATATATATATATATATATATATATATATATATATATATATATATATATATATATATATATATATATATATATATATATATATATTAACTTTTAATCAATTTATGATTTATAAACCCATTTTAAATAATTTACATTCTTTTTTTTGCTATAAGCTCACTCTTGAGATATATTTTAAGAAGCTTATAAGCTCATCCAAAATATCTTATAATGTATCAAAAAATGATACCCAAGCATGATTAAATGTAGTTTATTTAAATTTATCAACAAAAAAAAATGTAGTTTATTTAAACAACTTATAATTAATTATAAATATGCATCAAGTAACTATTGCTTTGGTATCACAAATAACAATAGAAAAACATTTTGAGGAAAGCAGAAAAATGATCAAGCAAATATGAATATTAGAAAAAATTTCGAAAATCACATGAGTTTCAAAATTTTAAAACTTAGCGAAAATTTTCTGAAAATTTCATAATTTTTCAAAAATAAGAGCATCCAAGTGGATAAAGGTAAAACTAATAGCTACTAAATTTCATTTAAAAAAAATCACATTAGAATATTCAATAAAACTTCTAACAACAATTCAATGTCAAAATCCTTAAACAAAACTTAAATCAAATTACTATTTCAGAAAACAAAATAAAAACATAAAAAAGTATTATATAATATATATAATATTTATAGATGTATTTTCCGGCACCAGCGAAAAATTGGAATTTCCGTTCCAACTTGCACCTCTAGATAAAATAATTGAGTTTTGATTAGATTATTTAATCTTATCTTGGCTAATTCTATTTTGACAACCAAACGAAATATTTCGAGTGGCTACCGATTAAAAAAAAAAAAAAAAAAATAGAACGAAAAATAAACAAAAAAGTGAAACAAAAACAATACATACATACACAACACACCCCAAGTTCGAGCTCTCTTAACTACACTATAGTATGACGCTACAGAGTTGGACTCCTTTATAACTTCGCCCTGAGATCTGTTTTCTTTTTCGTTGTCTTCTCCCTCTAGAGAGAGAAAATTGACGAATCGTAGCTACGATGGGGATTAGGGTTTTTCTGCTTCTCCTCCTCTTCTTCTGTACATCATATCCCACCTTTTCCCTACACGAAGACCAAGTCGGCCTCATGGATTGGTATTCTTCTACTCCGTCTCTTATCACTGTAATTCATATATTTTGATATAGTGTTCTGTAATTTCGATGAATTGGATGATTTGAATTGTCCGCCAATTTGTATGTAGGCATCAACAGTACATTGGGAAAGTAAAGCACGCAGTTTTCCACACTCAGAAGGCGGCGAGGAAGCGCGTTATCGTCTCCACCGAGGAAAACGTCGTTGCTTCACTTGATCTTCGCCATGGGGAGATTTGTGAGTTCTATTTTGCCCCTTCAGAGTAGCATCGGCCAATCCGATCTTTACGGATTGTATTTTAATTCACCCCATTTGTTTGGAGTAATTGTTTTTATTAATTTTGATTTTAATTATGGTGCAGTTTGGAGGCATGTTTTGGGGCCCAATGACGTCATCGATCAGATTGATATCGCGCTTGGAAAATGTAACCAAAATCCTCCTTTGTCTTTGTATTTGTTGCTGTTTTTATGCTGAGAGAATTTGAATGTGTGGTGCTGGTTATTCAGTTTATGTAAAAATTAGAAAAAAAAGAAGTTATTTTTCTTGCATATGGGTCGGTATCCATTCCTTTATAACTCAATTCGATTGTTAGCTTTTATATTTTGTTAACGGAAGGCGACTTTTAGCTCTTCTATTTTGTTGACGAATTGGTAGTATCAATTATTTGTTTGATCAGCCTGATTAATTAATGACATGAAAAATTAGTCTTTTGGGAAATTGAAGTTAAAAATAACTTGTCCTAGCATTCTCACGGCAATTAAGTTGTATGTATATTGATTATGTGGTTCTTAGGTAGATTTTTCGTATCTTTGCAGATGTTATTACTCTGTCATCTGGAGGAAGTGTCGTAAGAGCTTGGAACCTTCCTGATGGCCAGATGGTGTGGGAGTCAACACTTCTTGGCTCCAAGTCCTCGAGGCCATTATTACTAATTCCAGTGAGTGAACAGTGATATCCTTCGTTTAAAACAGCCGAAATACGTGTTATGGATCGCTTAATCTCATACTAAAGAAACTTCTTGTTAGATGTGAATGTCCGCTTTATAAACAACTTTTTGGCACAACATTGTACTTGAATGCTGCAATTCTCTAGAATGTGATTTGTATTGGTTCGCACGATCAGTGAGCTGTGGCTTCAATGATTCACTTTTCAAACAAGTACAGTAATTGAGGTTTACGAGTCCTTTTGGTGTGAAATCGCAGCCCCGAGTTTCCATAACCCTCAGCTAGGTCTAAATTTTACCATGCCAAATGTTTGTGTGTCAATCACTGATCTTAGTTAAAGCGCAAAAACACGAAATCCCAAAACTGGCCTAAATCTTGATTGCCTAAACAAAGTGCTATAAATTTCTTTCATTCTTATGTTACTTCTATTTTATTCAGTAAGTGGTTCTATATTCTCGTCTTTAATAGAAGATCAGTTGATGGCTACTTTTCAAAAAAAGTGATTCTCACATAATTATATGATTATGAAGGTCGAATGCATATTGCCCTTACTAGTCTTGTTTTGTTATTGTGGAGTGCCCTCTCCTTTCCCTTGATGCCCGACAAGCCTTTGTACTATATGTTTTCTATTTTATCACCAATCTGATGGATGAGACTTCTGCTTGACTAGTTCTGGTGACTGAAAATATATGTGCATTGATGTGCGTAGTCATTACTTCTTAGGTACGTACTTCAAGGTAGTAGCTAAGGAGTTTTGTATAACTATCTTCATTATGCTATCGGTATCAATGGTGAAAGAGCATCTATTTCTGGATTTATTTGCCTTGCACCGCATTCTATTTTTTTCAAATCAGATTATTTTTTCTTCTGTTACTTGAAAGGATTGATTTGCGTGCTGATTCTAGCCATGGTATGTCAATTTTGCCACAATAATTTGCTGACATATTATGCTATTGTGTTGTACAGAAAAATTTGAAGGTCGACAAGGACGATGTAATATTTGTTTACGGTAACGGTTTTATTTATGCTGTTGCAAGCATTGATGGAGAGTTCATCTGGAAAAAGGAGCTAGCTTCTGAAGGGTTTGATCAAATTTTAAACTCAAAACTCAACAGTTTTAATCTCGTCACATTTCTTCCAGACATTGGCTGAATATTTTTTCTCATGTTCTACAGCATCGATGTCCAACAGTTAATTCTTCCGGAAGGAAGTGATACAATATATGCTGTAGGTTTGCTTGGTTCCTCCCGGTTTGATGTTTATCAACTCGATGTTAAGAGTGGTGAGCTGTTGAAGCATAACAGCATGTTCTTTCCTGCTGGGTTTTCTGGGGATTTGTCATTTGTGTCAGAGGGCATGGCTATGGCAGTAGATTTTACTGAAACAGTTCTTGTTTCCGTACTCTTCCGAGATGGACAAATTAGCTTTCATAAGACACATGTTTCTCAACTCATCCCGGGTTTTTCAGGACCAGCTGTGACATTACCTTCCAAAATACCCGGAACATTTATTCTAAAAACAGGTAGTTCTGTTCATTTCATAAAGGTGATTAATGAAGGCAAGTTGATAGTTGTGGGCCAAGTTGGTCATACAGATGCTGTAAGCGATGCTCTATCTCTTCCGGAAGATCAGCAAGGTTTTGCCCTTGTTCAGCAGGGTGATGGGAAGATTTTTCTTACAGTGAAGCTTGGCGATGATTGGACAACCAATTTAATTGATGATACAGTTCAGATGGATCATCAGAGGGGACTTGTGCATAAGGTTTTCTTGAATACATATGTTCGGACGGACAGGTCAAATGGTTTCAGGGTTCTGATTGTCATGGAAGACCATTCATTGCTGTTATTACAGCAAGGCGAGATTGTCTGGAGTAGGGAAGATGGTCTAGCTTCAATTATAGATGTTAAAGCATCAGAGTTACCAGTTGAAAAGGATGGTGTGTCGGTGGCGAAAGTAGAGCACAACCTTTTTGAATGGCTTAAGGTAAGCTGTCGTTCAAGTTTTAAACTATCTATTTATATTATTTGCAGTTTTAGGGTGTTAAGTGAATTTTCTATCCTTTAATTGCTGATACGATCTTCATTGATCGTTTTACATTGCATCTGAGATTAGATATATCATTTATCAACCATATTACTCACGTCAAGAGGGTTTTGATCTCTGTTTTTCTAGAGGTATGATAATGGACAAGGTAAAATATTGTTAGAGTTGATAGAATTTTGTCCTTCTTTAGTTATTGGTGTTGTTCAGTAGTATTTGAAATAAGATTTTTATTTATCATATTTACTTGGAACTCAAAGTAATGGTCTTAAGCTCTCTCTGCTGAGAGGAATTTAGCACATACTGACTTTGTTTAGGCTATTTCCGGTGAGTCCTTTACTTCGTAATAATAATAATAGTTCAAAACAATAGATTAAATATGTCAGCTTATCAGGGAAATGGGGTTTAGCATGCCATCTTGTACCATTCTGTATTTATCTGTTATCATGATCCTTTATGGAGTGGAAGAGTGCTTTGACTATTTCACTTGAATGCAATATCTGGAGGGGCAGGATTCAAACTCTTGACCTTGGCTCTAATAGCCAATTAACTCTCCTGATTAGTGTTGGTAGTGCTTTTCCTGACTGTTTGTTCTATTATTTATATATATGTATATTTTTTGAAGGGGCATCTGCTGAAGCTCAAAGGAACTCTTATGATAGCAACCCCTGACGATGTGGTAGCCATACAGAAAATAAGGTTGCAAAGCTCTGAGAAAAGCAAGATGACTCGTGACCGCAACGGATTCCGAAAGCTTCTCATAGTACTTACTCGATCGGGGAAAGTTTTTGCCCTACACACTGGAGACGGCAGAATTGTGTGGTCCCTCTTACTGAAATCTCTTCGTAAATCGGAAACGTGTGAAAATCCTAGGGGGGTTAGTTTGCATCAATGGCAGGACCCTCATCATCATGCATTGGACGAGAATCCATCTGTTCTGGTTGTGGGAAGATGTGGACAGGGTTTAGATTCTGCCGGAGTTTTCTCTATTGTTGACACATACACTGGGAAGGAGTCATATCATGTAGGGCCCACTCATTCCATTGCCCATGTTATTCCACTGCCTTTTACCGATTCCAGAGAGCAGCGTTTGCATTTGCTTTTGGATGCGAATCGACAGGGTCACTTGTACCCAAGAACTGCCGAGGCTCTCGGCATTTTTCAGCATGATTTGGGGAACGTGTATTGGTATTCTGCTGAAACTGATAATGGTGTCCTAAGGGGTCACGGAGTGCAGAAGAATTGCGTTCTTGAGGTGGCAGATGACTACTGTTTTGGCACAAGGGACCTATGGTCAATTGTGTTCCCCTCAGAGTCGGAAAAGATTGCTGCAACTGCAACAACAAGTTCAAATGAGGTGTGCCTTTTTCTTCTTCTATCCCCATTTCGTTAGAATATGAATTTATGGATGATTTTTAAGTTATGGTCTGATCTTATATGGCTGGTGTTACTTGAAAACCTTCCTTTTTGTGAACCCCTTGCTGGTGATGGCAAAATTGTCATCTACATAGACAACTTCTACCTAGTATACAACTTCTACTTAATTTGCTAGATATACAATAGTAATTAAGCACATAATTACCTTTCTAGTACTCGATTTACTTATTGATCATCATTCTATTACATATATGAAATAAAGTATGTGAACAGAGAGATGGTTGCTTCATCGAAAATTGGTATCTTAGTTATTCAACTCGAGTATTAATATGAGTGGGAAGCACATTCTCATTTCCTGCCTTACTTTGTTAATGTCCCTCATTTAGTTATTTATTCTCTGTGGCCGTCTTGTTGATCAAGTATGAAGCTTGACTTGGTCAGGCTGTAATACTTTCGAATGTTCCCCAGTTACGTTGCAAATTGATTATATTTTTCGGAAGTTAAGTACTGCCTGGAAATAGCATACTTCCATAGATTCGTAAATCTTGTTGCACATTGAGTTGAAGCAGTGGCACTAGCATTCCTTATAGCTGACTCCTGCATTTCATTAATTTCCTATTTCCTGCTTCTCCTCGTGTTATAACATTGCATTTGGTGTTATGGCAACTAGTGCTGTACATGATTCATTGACTTGTAAAGATAAACGAATATCATTAAGAACTACTAGTTTATTTCTGGCTTAGAACCTCATCTGTAGAGACAGGTATTTGGGTTTAGAGAAAAATCGGATCTTGATTGGCCGTGCGTTCAATATTTGAAAATCTGGTTGGTATAGGTAGTACTTTACTGCTAAACTGATTTTGGTCGATTTTTTTTTATTTTTTTTTCCCGCACTTCCTTTTTGCCCTTTTCGTCATCAGGTGGTTCATACTCAAGCTAAGGTGACAGCAGATCAGGAAGTCATGTACAAATACATATCAAAGAATCTTCTATTTTTGGCTACTGTTTCACCTAAAGCCGTTGGTCCTATCGGTTCAGTTACCCCTGATGAGTCATCTCTCGTCGTTTACGTGATTGATACTGTAACTGGTCGTATTTTGCACCGAATGACCCATCATGGTTCACAGGGTCCCGTAAATGCTGTAAGTCTCCCTTCTCTTACAGTTGTACAAATTCATCTTTGATCTTATCCCTTTCGAGATATATCTCTCGTGGATACCGTAAACTTAATTTTTTTCTTTTTCTTCTGTACAAAAGGTCTTTAGCGAGAATTGGATTGTCTATCACTACTTCAACCTAAGGGCACACCGATATGAGATGTCTGTTATCGAAATCTACGACCAAGCTCGTGCGGTAATTCCACCATCTTAATCTTTTGTAATTTCTATATTCCGCTGTCTGTAATTTACCTTAAATACCGTCATATGCAGGAAAACAAAGACGTCTTGAAGCTTGTTTTTGGTGCACATAATCTTACTTCACCGATAACTGCATACTCCCGCCCCGAAGTCTTCACCAAGTCGCAGTCTTATTTTTTCACGCATTCCTTGAAAACAATCGCCGTGACTTTAACTGCCAAAGGCATAACTTCCAAGCAGATTCTTCTTGGAACAATCGGTGATCAGGTGAGAGCTCTCTCGTTTCAATTGGGGTGTCTATATATTCATCGTATTATTCAATGCATTATCTAGTTTCACTTTGAGCTCTCTTGTTATTATCACCTAACATGTTTGACCTTTTCTCCACTCAACAGGTTTTGGCTCTCGATAAGCGGTTTTTAGATCCTCGAAGAACAGTCAACCCCACTCAAGCCGAGAAAGAGGAAGGAATTATTCCTCTTACCGACTCAATACCAATTATTCCTCAGGTAACATTTATTCGAAACTGTTGCTAAATTAAAAAAAAAAAATGAAAACCTATTTTAGTATTTGAATTTTGCTCCTTTTGTTATAAAAATATATCTTTCGAGTTTTTTTTTTTTTTTTTTTTTTTTTTTTTTTTTTTATTTCAATTTTTTGTCTTCCCATTTGCAGTCTTATGTAACGCATGCTCTTAAAGTGGAATCACTGAGAGGCATAGTAACAGTTCCTGCAAAGCTGGAGTCAACAACCCTTGTCTTCGCTTATGGTGTAGATCTCTTCTTCACTCGGCTCGCACCTTCTAGAACATACGATTCTCTTACCGAAGATTTCAGCTATGCTTTACTTCTACTCACAATTGTTGGCCTAATTGTGGCAATTTTCGTTACATGGGTTTGGTCGGAGAAGAAAGATCTTCAGGACAAGTGGAGATGAGTGAGTTACAAACAGTTTGCAAAAAAGTCCATCCTTTGTCCTGTCACGGGATTTTCGGCTTCTTAGATTATGGACCAGTCCTTTTGTAGCTTGATGATATCTCGCTGTGGTTAATTTAATTCTGATTTAATGGTGCCAAAAGTTTTCGACCAAATGTTGTAAATTCAGAATGAGAGTAGAACCGAACGATACAAGAAGTAGGCTTGCTCTTCATAGTTTTTGTTTTCTATCGTAGCGAACTATTGTTACAGAAAAACCTAGTGCCATTGATGGTGAAATATTGTTCTTTTCCTCGCGTAAAACTATATAGAATAATATTCGTCACCATTGCTTTTGACGCAATTGTTCAAGTCATTTTTCGTTATGAAGGTAGATTTTTTATGAATTTTTCAATGCAATTTCAACCATAATAGTAAATTTTGTTCACAATCTAGATGGAATTGGACTAACCATTGGTAAAAGATTGTAGCACAATATTTAAGTGATTGGTCTTGGTCAATCTCAAAATTTCTTTTGGCTGCACCTATTTGCAATTTCAAAATTTCTAAGGGCAAGATCTTACTTCATGCAACGCCAAATATAGATAAATTTACGAAGAACAAGATTGAAAATTACAGGAGCAAGATTGAAAATTACAAATATAACCCCAATATTAATTTTGATATTGTTAATTCAAAAAAGACCTGATTGCTATTGCAAGACCAAGAAAATAAAAATAAAAATGACCATTCTTCTTCACGAACAAAACCCAACCTCTTCTTCTTCATACTCATTCTACACATTTTCTCTAAATTTTTTTTTCATATTCTCCAAAAACCCTCATCAAACAAAACCCTCAAATGCTACTAAAACTTGCAAATGAAGACATTATGGACACACAAGACATCAATATGGATGATTCTAAGGCTGAAGAACACAATGAGATAAGAAAAATTGTACTTTTTTAAGCTTTGGAATCGTTTTTCTCGTTTTTCGAAAATAATTTTCTGTACACAAAAAATCGATTTTTACAGGTCGATAATTAGCTATAAAAACGACATTATAGAGTCGAATTTTTCAGTTTATGAAAAAATCGACGCCAACATGTCGTTTTAATTGCTAAAAATCAACAGATTGATGTCGAATTTTGAACAAAATATCGACACACAAATGTCGAAAAATGTGCAAATAATCGACAACAACTTATTGTCGAAATTTAGTGAAAAATTCGACACCAGTGTGTCGAAATTTTACAATGCGGTGGTCGACTTTATCAGCGATGGCGACGGCGGCAAATCTGCAAGTGATCCTCTTCTTTCTTCCCTCCCGTTTTTGAATTATGTTTTCATTTTTTTTTAAATTTGGTCTCGCAAGAGTAATTGATAGAATTAAGTTTTATTTTCTTTTATATTTTACTAAGATTATTATCGTCTATTTACAATTAATTTGGTCTTGTCCTAAGTAAATTTTGCGATTGCATATAGTGGCCGCCTAATTGTTTCATCAGTGTTCATAATGAAAATGTATTATTTCTAGTTGACAGTAAATTACTTATTTTCTTAATCCATAGATAATTAACATACACATTTAATTGATGATCTCTACTTTGATGTCACATTGGGAGATATTCCTATATTGAGTCAAATGGCCCCCGATGCGTTGGGTAGAGACATTAAGAATTAATAGGTGGAAATTACTAATCAAAAGGAATATGCATCTCTAAAATATGAGATTGATAATAACCCTTGAGTAGCTTATAAGATTTGTTTATGCCAAGTTCTGGCCAGGTTGATTTCGTATCCGGCATACTCAAATAAGTTAAGCGGGTAAAAACTCATTAAAATAAATTATTTAATTTATTGATGGTTATAAGATATCTTAATGTGGGGAGAATCTAAGTAATGATCGACCGGAACTCGAATATAATATTTGAGAATATAAACGGAAGTTCAATAATTTTTTGGTGGTGGAAAATAAATAATTATTTAATAATTAATTAAATGAATTCTTTTAAGGGTTTGGATTTAATTAATTACTAGTTACGTTGCCTGATTTATATTTTTCTTATTTAGTCCATATTGTAGCTAAATGGATTTTCTAATTAATCGAAAAATAAAGTTCAACCAATATTATATATTGGAATTAATATAGCCGAAAATTAAGTCCTCATTGGACTGCAATTTTCGACTTTCGACTATATGGAGTTATAGAAAGAGTGAGATTTGTTTCCATCTAATCATTTCTATGTGCGATTCTAATTCTTGTGCTATATATAATAAAAATTAGATTGATGAGAGAGAGATAATTCTGAGACGCCTATTTCCTGTCCAAAGAGAAGAATTTTTCTCTTCTTCTTTTCTCTTGAAGTTTCTCAATTCACCATACCGTTCATTGGATAGGATTACATATAGGATTGATAGGATAACGGATATGATTGAAATTTCTACAGTACGAGCTATCGTGAAGGAAGAAAAGCTTGAAATTTATACAGTACGGAGATATCGTGAAGGAAGAGAGGCTTGAAATTTATACAGTACGGAGATATCGGAGAAGGAAGAGGGCTGTAAATTTCTGAATAACAGTTTTTAATTGAAGGCTTGACGTGGATTCTCGTTCGTGCGCCGAATATAGAAACGAAACTGCTCGCGAAAACTGTAAGTTGCTAGATTAAAGTAGCTGCAGATCTACGCACAAAACCTTAATTATTTTCCGGCAAATTAGCGGACGCAACAATTATTATTTTTTTTAGGGTAAATTATAAGCACCCCTGAGGTATGGTTAAATTAGAAAAATCCCATCTTGTTTGGACAACTACCCTCAACTATAACTCTTTTTACACATCATCCATCCTTGCGGTTTCAAATTTAGTGAAATTTTCGAAATTATATGAAATATTATCACTTTTGTACCCGTTTTATCCCATTCGAACTCCACATTTTCAAGCAAGATGATCATAATATGTGTTTTTGGCTTGTATAAACCAGAGTGTGGTGCATCAGAAACTGTATTTTTACACAAAACGAGTACAATTCAGAGCACATTCCACTCAGATAATAATGTTGAATTTGACACCATAAGGATGGAGATGTAAGAAAAAAAACATAGTCGATAGATAAATATGGGCAAATGGCAAAAAAGGCCCATCACATGGGACTTAAATGCATTTTGGTCCAAAAAAAAAAACAGTCTCTCAATTAAGCCCATCCCCATGTCTTTAGTCTAAAATACCCTCAATAATATAATTCTTATCAATTCCACCCATTATACTCTAACTTCCTTAATATTACACATTGACACCGAATTTAAACAAATATATCACATTAACCCCCAAAACTTTTTTTTTTTCAGAAAATAATTTTTTTTCTGAAATGTTTTTTTTCCGGCCAGATTCCGCCGGTCTCCGGCGTTGACTTTTTTTTTTTTTTTTTGAAACTTTTTTTTTTCCTAAAATTTTTTTCCGGCCGGTCAACAACACTTGATTTTTTTTTTTGAATTGTTTTTCTTAGAAAAAAAATATTTTAATTAATATTACTGTCTTGGCTACTAAATTACTGTCTTAGACAGTAATATTACTGTTTGGGACAGTAATATTATGAATATTATTTTTCCGAACAGTAATATTATTAATATTATTGTCTAAGACAGTTAAATTACTGTTGGAGACAGTAATTTAACATCCAATGCAGTAATATTAATTAAAATAATTTTTTTTAAGGAAAAAAAAAAGTCAATTAACAGTTAAATTACTGTCTCCGACAGTTAAATAACTGCCGGAGACAGTAATTTAGCAACGAATTCAGTAATATTAATTAAAAATAATTTTTTTAAGAATAAAAAAGTCAGTTAACAGTTAAATAACTGCTCGAGACAGTAATTTAGCAACGAATACAGTAATATTAATTAAAATATTTTTGAAGAAAAAAAACAAAACAAAAGAGTCAATTAACAGTTAAATTACTGTCTCCGACAGTTAAATAACTGCCGGAGACAGTAATTTAGCAGCCAAGACAGTAATATTAATTAAAATATTTTTTTTAAGAAAAAACAAAATTATAAAAATAAAAAAAGTCAACGCCGGAGACCCGGCGGTCAACGGCTGTTGACCGGCCGGAAAAAAAATTTCAAAAAAAAAAATAATAAAAAAAAAAGTCAACGCCGGAGACCTGGCGGTCAACGGCAGTTGACCGGCCGGAAAAAAATTTTAGAAAAAAAAAAAAAAAAAAAAGTCAATGCCGGTCAACGGCGGTGACCGGCGGTCTCCGGTGGTGGCGGGTCAAAATTAAAATTAGGTTTAAAATTGGTTAATTGATGAAATTGGGCTAGATTGGGGTGTAAATCATGAAATTGGAGTTAAATTGAGTTTCAATGAATTGGGGGTAATTTTGGTATATATAAAAGGATTTTCCTTATTTGCAAATAAGTTGGAATGGGTTGGATTTATTTGAAAGACAAAAAAGTTAGATGTCCCTCTTTTAATTAAATGCCCTTGTCATGGGCCTATTTGCCATTAGCCCTAAATATAATTATTCAAATAAGAGGGTTTGTTTCATAAATTTACCTTTTTTTTAATATAAATTCTGTTTTTAATATAAATTGAGCAGTCATTCTTTTCTCTCAAATTAATTTCTTCTCTCCCTCTATATAAGCGCACGCAGTCATTCTTTTCTCTCAAATTAATTTCCTCTCTCAAATTTAATTAAACGTCGCAGGAGAGCTTCTACTCAACTACCACCGCCGACATGGCCGACGACAACCCATCTACCACCGCCACCGCCACCGCCACCGCCGCTTCGAATCCTCCTCCAGAGACAAGGCGTTGGGCCGATATCTCTGACGAGGACGACGCCGACGCCAAGGCCGAGTTGAAGACAGATTCACCTGTAGATGTCAATTTAAATTCTTTATGCATCGGCGACTCCAAACCCAGCAGCACGCTCTCCGATCCAGACGACTCCCGCATCGAAGCGGTAATTATCGCAATCTTGATTTCGAACATCAGTGACGTTTAAAATTAGATTATTTGGGATTTGGCTGAATTTCGATAATTTAGGGTTAGATTATTTTTCAACTTTTTCTGGATTAGGCTGAATTTCGATAATTTAGGGTTCTTCTTGGAATTAGGTTTTATATCGAACAAATTTCAGATGACTATTGGCACTGTGCTTACCTTAATTTTACTAGCAAGAGTTATTCTTAATGCAAATCCTCTTCTTACTTTGGCAATTTTTGTATTGAAGTATAGGTTACATCAGGTGACACTCCGTATACATCAGCTAAGAGATTCGAGGACTTGAACTTATCAGCTGAATTGTTGAAGGGTCTGTATATCGAGATGAAGTTTGAGAAACCAAGTAAGATACAGGCAATTAGTTTGCCCATGATTCTGACTCCTCCCCACAAGAATTTAATAGCTCAGGCTCACAATGGATCCGGAAAGACCACTTGTTTTGTTCTTGGTATGTTGAGCCGTGTCGACCCAACGCTCAAGGCTCCTCAGGCTCTCTGTATCTGCCCCACAAGAGAGTTAGCCATTCAGGTACGTCTAGTTACGATGATTCTCTTCGTCTTTTGTTTTTTTGCTATGTGGAGCTATCTTTATTAGCATATTTCTCTCGGTTTGATGGACAAAATGAAAATTGGGTCGAAGATTAGAATTGCCGGTGCATGGAAATATGACTACATCTATTCATGTAATCCCGTCCAGTTTTGAACCGCCTGTGATTTGATTGTTTGTAGTTTTACATTGTGACATTAGTCATACTATTTACGAATTACGCTCCTTATGCTGGATTGTTGATTCGTTTGCAAGTTTTTGATAGGTATTTGAACCATGGATGATGCTCTAAAACACTTGAGATTTTTTTTAGCTAATATTAGTACATCTTTTAAAGATAAAAGTAGAGTAATCGTTGTTTGTTAGAAAGTTGGTCGTGCCAGTATGACTTATGAATGTAATGTATTGGTCAATCTATCATCTGTGAGGTTAAATACTTATGAAACTGTTAACATGTATATTGCTGTATGATATGGTTTGATAAGAAATAAGAAAAAAACGGAATAAATGGTGCAGAATTTGGAAGTGCTTCTGAAGATGGGGAAGTTCACAGGAATAACTTCCGAATTAGGCATACCTGCAGATTCGTCAAGCTACATTCCAGTTAATAAGATGCCTCCTATTACAGCACAAGTAATTATCGGTACACCTGGTACGCTTAAGAAGTGGATGACAGCTAAGAAACTGAGATTGAATCAGATGAAGATTCTCGTGTTTGATGAGGCAGACCACATGTTGGGACAGGTAATCAACGGTTCTTAGCTTTATGACGGATTCATCTTGCATTTTTGTACATTCAGTGTCTCGTTTTATTGAGCACCGTTTTTGCATTTAACTTTTTGTAGGATATATTAGCTTCTTATCATTAGTTAATAGTTTGGTTGTTCAGGTTGTTCACATATCTCGAGACTTCGTATTGCTTGTCTAGCTTCTTCCACGTGCTAATGGATTAAAATATTTGATAAAGGATTAAAATACGATTGTGTTTGTCTTACATGTTTCATGCAATTCTCCGCGTACCAGTTTGTGCAAATATTTCTGTTTTGTATTTCACGAATTGGTTAAAATAGTAACAAAGAATCTTTATTATCTGAAAACTTCAGTGAGTTGAGAGACAAATAGCAAGTATTCTCTCGTAAGCATGTTAATTTGCGAAATTTCTCTTATACGCAGAGTGGATTCCGAGACGATTCAGTGGCGATAATGAGGAACATCAAGGACGCCAATTACAATTGCCAGGTTAACTATTTACTACACATGTTTCATGGCTTTTCAAAATCTTTATTATCAACTTGTTGTGCATCCGAGTGATTTTGTGCTGTTGTGAAAATTTACTATCAGGTCCTTTTGTTCTCGGCTACATTTGATGATTCCGTCAAACAATTTGTATCAAGAATAGTTGAGGATATCTTTGTCAGAGACTATAACCAGATGTTTGTAAAAAAGGAAGAACTGTCATTGGAATCCGTAAAACAGTACAAGGTGCATTGTCCTGATGAACTTTCAAAGATCCAGGTTATTAAAGACCGAATACTCGAACTTGGAGAGAAGGTTGGCCAAACGATTATATTTGTAAAGTCGAGGGAGAATTCGACTATGTTGCACCAATCTTTGGTCAGCCTCGGCTATGAGGTCACTACCATTCAAGGTGCTCTCAAGCAAGAGGATAGGGATAAAATCATAAAGGAGTTCAAGGAAGGGTTGACTCAAGTTCTAATTGCAACCGATCTTCTCTCCCGAGGCTTTGACCAGAAACAGGTGCTTATTCTTCTTTTTTTGTTTATTTATTAATTGCTAGAGTGTTTATTTATTTACTGTTTGTTGGATATTGACCTATTACAATGTGGTATGGTTTCTGTATGTAGGTTAACTTGGTCGTGAACTTTGATCTTCCGGTGAAACACGATAGACCTTCTCAGCCTGATTGTGATGTCTACTTGCACCGAGTTGGTAGAGCAGGGCGCTTTGGTCGTAAAGGTATGACTTTTGCTCGATTCATGTTTATTCTTTTATTATAACGAGCCTTTTTTTCCTGATTAAGAGTTTGGGGTATATAATGTATTAGGGTTACTATTCTGTAAGTCCACGTGTAACTATTAAGGTTACTATTCTGATTAAGAGTTTGTGACTGAACAGGTGCTGTCTTCAATCTCCTATGTACGAGTCGAGATGACTCGATTATGGGCAAAATCGAGGACTATTTCAACACCAAGATAGCCGAGGTGAGCCCGTGGAACAGCGAGGCAGCGTTTGAGGTCGCGCTAAAGGACGCTGGATTACTGTGAGGAAGAAGTACTCTGTGTAGATGTTTTTTATTTTTTATTTTTAAGATATGTTTTTCAAGCCCTGTACTAAACTGGAAGTGGTGATATGATCTCATCTGTTGTGTGGTTTGTGAGGAAAGTTTTGTACTAATACGTTAATTGCGTTTATTTATTTTTAAAACAAGAAATAGAGGGTAAATTCGATTTAGAGCTCTTAATGATGCTCCTAATATCTGATTCGGAAGAGATAACTAATTAAGAGTGTTTGGTATACAACTCTGATCGGATTCATCTCCTGCTTAGCTTATCGATTCAGTTGAAAATTAGACAAAATTATCCCCATAAAATTCGTGCCTCTTGATTTAGTCGATGAGGTTTTGTGTTCGGCTAGTTGCATTTAAATACACAAATGAGTATGCGATGAAGCAATTTTTACGATGTTTCAAATTTTTATTGTGAAATTTAATTTATTTCCCTTTCTTCATCTTTTATGGATTACGGGGTTTTAATGAACATTGTAAATTATATTGAAATTTTACTTTCGTATTTTTCAATTATAGGATTTACATTTACAATTATTATTTTTATCCAAATAAACATATATAATATTACAAGGGTGATAATAATTATTGAGACTTTGCAAATAAGCCCATCAGTGGGTACTTATTTATAAAGCGGTACAAACAAAAATCTATTTTTCAAAAAAGTCCACATAGTGTCAAGAGGTTTGTAAAATACTAAAATAGCCCCTCATATTTTAATATGCTCCCATTTCATCCTTTAATTTAATCTAACATAAATTTGACTCCAAATTTCACAAATTATTCAATTTTAACCCAAAACACATGTTTATTCAACTTTGACCGAAATATTTGTATTTAGGGCAAAACGCAAATAGACGCATGACAATGGACTTAAATACAAATAGGTCCTGAACAAAAACAGTCTCGTAAATGAACTCATCCCTATGTCTTTTGTCTAAAATACCCCTCATAATATAATTTCCATCAATTCCATCCATTATACTCGAACTTAATCAATATTGTACATTGACCCCATATTTGAACAAATATATCGCATTAACCCCCATTAACATAATTTTTGAAATTTCTTTTAGAAAATAATTTTTTTTTATGAATTTTTTTTCCGGACAGATTCAAGCGTTGACCACACGGACCCTTTTTTTTTATTGAAAACTTTTTTTTTTCTGAATTTTTTTTCCGGGTGGTCTCCGCCATTGAGTATATATATATTTTTTTCAAACTTGTTTTTTCTCTCTAAATTACCGTGTTAACAATAAAGTTATTGTCTGAGACAGTAATATTGAATGCCAAAACAGTAATATTACTAATATTAGAGCAACTCCAATGGACAAGTACCAAAATGGAACATCAAATGCTCATTTGATACCTATATTATTTTGATACCTCTTTAAACATTTTTACTTGAACCATAAATATCAAATAGATTATCAAAACTTAAATATATGAATAATTATATTTTTAAATAATAGATGTCAACTCATGGTAGGTTAATTGGGTGGTTACAATTTTGATACTTCACTTTTCGGGATCCATTTTTACACCTTCAGGAGGTTGACTATCAAACTAACCATCAATTTTATGCCTCCATTGGAGTGGGATATTTTAAGTTTTGAGAATTAAAATGGTAGTTTTATCATTTGATACTTTATTTAATTCCGCCATTGGAATTGCTCTAAACTGTCCCAAACAGTAATATTACTGCATGAGACTGTAATATTGACAGTAATATTACGGCCAAAGATAGTAATATTACAGTCAAAGATAGTAAAATTACAGTCGCGGACAGCAAAATTGTAGGCCAAGACGATAAAATTAATTAATACAGTAAAATTACTGTCGGGGACATTCATATTACTTTCTCACACAGTTAAATTACTGTCCCAGACAGTTAAATTCTCGTCTCTGACAATAATATTGTTGTCTCCGACAGTTAAATTACCGTCTCCCACATTTTTTTTTATTTTTTATTATTATTATTCCATTGTTATATAAGGATTGGAGCCTCGTTAAAACCTTGTGGGTCTACACAAGGAAAAAGAGTACCCCTACAATGGTAATAAAAAATCAGAAACAACCCTATTGAGTTTATTACATAATAGCCCTAAAACGGGGTAGAAAGTGAATAAACAAAACTACCTAGACAACCAAATCCAAATGTACGAGAATTGTCCCTGGCATGGGTGGAATTGAAAAATCTCAGAATTGCAAAAATGACCCCAGACAGGAGTGAAAATGCAAAGCGCCCCGAATTCCCACTATAAAACTCCATCTTCAGCGGCGTCATCATTTCAAACGAAAATTAAACAAACCCAATTTATCACTAATATATGCTGCTCGAACCTCATTAGGTAATGCTTCTACTGTAAAGTACTCCTGATGAGATTTATGCCCATGAGCCCAATTCGCTAGCCGATCCGCCACATTATTCTTTTGCCTAACGATATGCATGAATGAAAACGAAGGATCAATCTCTCGAAAACATAGTCGAATAAAATATTCGAGCTCCCAATTAATCCTATTACTCCGAATAGCATTAATCACTATTATCGAATCACTCTCCACCATCACATTGTGTACTCCCAACAATTTACACAAACACAAACTATACACCATTGTGTACTCCCACAGTTAAATTACTGTCTTGGCTTGCAATATTACTGTTTGAGACAAAAATATTGCAGGCCAATACAATAATATTAAAAAAAAATCAACGACGGAGAACCGCAGGTTAACGCCGTAATCCAGCCGAAAAAAAGGTTAAAAATAAAAGTCAACACCGGCTGACTGGCGGTCTCTGACTGTGGCGGTCAATAATATTGGGGTAAAAATTGGAATAAAAGTCAAAATTGGTTAATTGACTAAATTGTGGTGTAAATTATGAAATTGGAGTTGAATAGGATTTCTAGGAGTTGAGGGTAATTTTGGTATATATGAAAGAGTTTTCCTTATTTGTAAATAAGTTTGAATGAGGTGGATTTATTTGCAACAAAAAAAAGTTGGATGTCCCTTTATTACTTAAGTGTTGTTGTCATCGGTCTATTTGCCATTAACCCTTGTATTTATTATGTATATTTTGCATTTTATTTTTGAAATTTAAATATTATTCATTTCTTTTTATTATACTAAATATTATTAAAAAAACATAATTATAAATAATACTATAAACTTTTAATTCTTTTCCAGCCCTTAAATAATTTTAAATTTCAACTTTGACCGCAACATAGTGTTTTCCGTTATATGCGAACGAACACGTGACGAAGGACACCAAATGTGTTTAAAATTGAAATTTGGAGGTGAAATTTGTTCAATTTAGAACACGAGGGACGAAAAGCGGAATCGGACCAAAGACGAGGGATGGAAGTATAATTCTCCCTATGATTGATGTACAGTTCTTATCCATTAAAACATGTAAGCTTCATGGTTTGCACGTCACAAAGTAGTGCCTCTCCACTTTAAAAAAGAATTATAAATAATAAATAATAATAATAATTAATCCCGAATCAAATAATTAATCTCTTTATATATATATTCACAAGAGAGTTGTTCAATTTTTTCAATACCATATTTTGCACTGAAACAAGCTAAGTACCCAAAACAAAATGAGGAACATGTTGACCAATATATTGCTCATGGTTCTTGCATCATCGTTGCTGCTAGAGTGCTCGGCCGATGCCGCCGCCGGAGAAGACACTCAGGTTTTTCACGTCGCCGGAAAAGTTCTTTGCCAGGACTGCGCTCAGGGCTGGAATGAGTGGGTCAACGGCGCCAACCCCATCAAAGGTAACAACCCCAACCAACACAATTTAAATACATATTAAAGAATTAGAAATCATATTATTTAGGGTAAATTACGAAAAATCCCTGAACTTAGGCTAAATAACGAAAAATACCCCCACCTATTGTAATAACCGAAACCTCCTCTAATTAACTGTTGATCCAGTTTTTTTATCAGACAAGTGTACAGTCTATTATACCTTACGTTAAATAGGCGAGAAATAAAATAAAATATCTGAAATTGTTTAAAGTCTTTTCCTAGGAATTGAGAAAAAAAAAAAAAAAAGTAAAAAGTCACACCGAAAGGGATTGGTGTAAGACGGAAACAACCTTAGGGGTTTTTGATAATTACGAATAAATGAGGTATTTTTTGTTATTTAACCTAAGTTTGGGGGTTTTTTCGTAATTTACCCAATTATTTAATCATCTTCATCTTTCATTTTTTTTTTTAATTCTTTTCTTTTTGTTGCAGGTAGCAAAGTTTCCGTGACGTGCCTGGACGAGAGGAGTAGGGTGGTGCAGTACGCAAGTGACCTGACAGACGACGCCGGAGATTTCGACGTCACCTGCAACAAATACGTCAACGGTAAGAAGCTGAACCCACAGAACTGCTTCTTGAGACTGGTTTCTTCGCCGGATCCAGTTTGCAACATAGCCACCAACTTCGCCGGAGGAAAGAGCGGCGTCAACCTCCACCGCCCGACGGTGGTGTACCGGGATATGGTCAAGTACGTTCTCGGCTCGTTCTACTACACCACCCCGATGTGCGACGAACCGGACACCACCACCCCCGACGACCAAGACGGCGACGATGATGCGGCGGAACAAGGCAACTACTAGTAGTAGTACTGCTTTATTCTTCCCTCCCATTTTTTCTTTTGACCTTTCTGCCCTTGTTTAATTGTTGTTATTACTACTATGTATCTTTGTTTGATAATGTACAAGTAAAGTTGATCAAATACAATACATGCACGATGGTTTTCATGTTGTATTTTGTTCTATCATGCAAGTGTTGATGCGGTTATGTAAAACTTGTTCAATGTTTTTTTTTTTTTTTTTTTTTTTTTTTTTTTTTTTTTTTGACTTATTTGACAATTAAATATGAAATGCTGACTATTATTTTAGTTGGTCTGTAAATTGTACATGCATCTATTTAGATGAAACCTAGTACATGTATGTGTTTCATAGTTCCTACAAACTTTTGTTGAAACCTTCTTTTTGATCTCGCTAATTGTTAGGTAATTAAAGGGTAGAAATATGGTCGTTTCTGAAAAATTAGGGGCCCTAAGTTGATTCTTAAAAATTTGTATATTGTATCGTTAATTCGTTTTAATGAGCATTGTACAATAATTTTTTCCATTAGTTAGCAGTTAAAAATTTTGGAGAAAATATGACTAAAATATTGACGACGTTAAGGTAAATATAAAATTTACAGGGTTTGGGGCAGAAACCCATTTTTTTTCTTTCAAAATAATCATAAAAATATTATTGAACAAGTAAATATATGTAACATTTGTTTAAATATATGGGGAATTAAAATAGGGGCATTCTATTTTCTTTCTCGCAAATATATCCACTAGTCCAACTTCATTTGCAACTAAGAAAAACTCAATTACATATACCAAATTACCCATAACTTATTATTAAAAAAGAATTACTCTTAACTCCTTGAAATCCTATTAGAAACTCAATTTCATCGTTTAAACCCAAATTTAGTCTCAAGTTTACCAATTAACCAATGTTGACCCCAATTTTGACCGTCACCGCCGGTCTCTGACGTTGAACTTTTTTTTAATACATTTTTAAAACTATTTTTAGTAATATTACTGTGTTAATATTAATATTATTGTGTTAATATAACTGTCTTAGTCTGCAATATTACTATCTCATACAGTAATTTTACTAGTCTGAGATTATTGTCTCAGCCTGCGATATTACTGTCTCTGACAATAATTTTACTGTCTGAGACAGTAATATTACTGTTTCAGTGCAATAATACTGTCTCAAACAGTAATTTTACTGTCTCAGACAATAATTTTACCATATTGTTTCTTAAGAAAAAAAACTGAAAAAAAGAAAAGAAAAAAGGTCAAGGCCAGAGACCGGCAGTTATTTGCTTTTTGTTATTTATTTATTTTCATAGTCATAGAATTAATAATTTGAATCTCAATTTTGTTGCTTAAGTAGTGATATTTGGGTACTTACAAGTAGAAAATAATTTGCTCCATGTGGGTACGATATCCCGACTTTCATGAGCCCACTTTATTACTTGTTAACGGTATGATATTTTTACAATATTATTTATAATATTGCATGTTAAATATGTTGATAAATTATGTGAATCGAATGACAAAGTGTAAGAACTTATAATGACACGAGTTTTCGCGTAACTTGATAATCGCCGTTAACATGATAACCATTTTCTGGTTATAAGTCAATCTTTCTTTCATGTTTGAGTGAAAAGAAAATTGATTATGATAACTGAATCGATAATTTTTTTATCTCTATGATTTGAGTTGCATGAATGTATTAGTTTTAAAAGCTACTCCATTCATCCAATAATATACGTAGTTTTGGATTGTTGCTTACATATTAATAAAATCAAGCAATATGCAATGGTTATAGCAACAAATAATGAACATCAACAAAATATCCTTGTCGTTAATTGTTGTCCAATCTGCCTTTGTCCCGAAGCGCCTTATAACGAATAATGTTTTGGTGGCCTATGAAACAAACCATTTCATTAAATTAAATTCTAGGAAGCGAACTAAATTTATGGCAGTTAAACTGGACATTAGTAAGGCATACGATCGTATCTGGTGGATTTTTTCGCCCGATGACGACATAAACAATTCAAGCAAGCTAGAGGGAAAATCGGATAAACATGACAATCTGCCGTTTCCAAAGAGCCCACGCACATCTCATAATGGTCCCCGCCCCCGCCTGGGTTAATCAAAATTAACTTCGATGCCGCTGCTCCACCAAACCAAGAGTAGTTTTTATTCTTGTTCGTTTCGGGGCTCCGTTGGACGATTCCCTTACACTAGCTAGTAGTTTTTATTCTTGTTTGTTCTTTCTCCTTTGTTAAGAGACAAGGTAATAAGCTTGCTCACAATTTAGCTTCCATATTGATGCATGGTTGTACGGAAGGTTCTGAACAAAAAAACTATCTTTCAATTAATTAATTAAGATTGATAAATGACGAAATTGAAAAAAAAATTATTGGACATTTATCTTTTAAGAAAAGAATAAAAAAAACATTAATCCACCAAAGATTAGAATGGCCTTCAAATTTTTATTTACCTCAATTTCATCCCCAAATCCTAATTTAACCAATATTGTACATTGACCCAAAAGTTAACAAATATTGCATATTGACCCCATTTTGTAAGGGGAAATTAGGGATTCACATTAATTTCCTAGATTGCGTGTATGGGTATGGCAAGCCATTGTATAAGGTCAATTAATTAAGTTCTTGGTCACCTTAATTACAATCTAATAAACTATTTAATAGTTTCATCGAGATTAAAGATATATAACGTACGAGATGAGTTGATCGATAATGTTCTCCATCTGATTGGTAGTTTCAGTGGCGAGATCATGAATTTTTAAGAAAGAGTTATAATTTTTGGGTGTTTGGACCCCGAAGAAGCGTTCTAGAAATTGTTTTAGGAGTATTTATATAAAATTGCATAAAATAAGTAAAAAAAATTATGGATTTAAGCAGAATATATAAAAGAATTTTTTTTTCTATTCTATATGCCCTTTCTCTTACATGATCATGTGAGGCTCTACTAACTTGACATAGTTTCTTTTTATTCGTCTAAGCCGTAATGAAGTTGTTGACACATTTTGATCAGAAAGGGGTTCGACCGTTTGTATCCCTACATTGAGTTTGTGAATTCGACACCTATTGCTATGGTTACAATTTGAAGTTGATAGATGAATGTGAATAATGACGAATACAAATACATCACCTCCTACAACTCACATTTTCGGCCATAACTTTAGCTCACAAGTGAAGATGAAAAGATTAAAGGGAGTTTCGTGTAACTATTTATCAAAAAACAAAAAAAAAAAAAAAAAAAAACAATCGTAAAACAATTACAAAAAGAATGTAACCCAAAAAAAGAAAGATAAACAGCTAAACCCAGATATTGTTGATAAATGATAATGAATATGTATAAAGAAACGTTGCACATTATCTCGAGGCAAATACAAATATTCTAGTCTACAAAAAGAAAATTAAACTCTAAAGGAAAATATCATAGTGTTGTGTGTACTCCTGAGTGGTTTGAACAGAGACATGAACAATCTGGCTGTGTCAAGTCCCGCAGCACAATCCGTTTGTCGCGGTTACTCATAAGTTTAATAAGAGGCAGCTTTAGTGAAACTTGGCGCCATATCTCTTTCACTGTCCCATTTGCTTCTTCGTACTCAAAGTACCTCTTTACCTGAATGAATTGCACCAAAAAACGAATTTGGATAATAATACTCAATTCAAACTCAAGTCAATTATACGTACAGAAAATGTACCTTTTTCAATTCCTTTTGGAATTCCAAAATCCTCTCCGGAGTCACTTTTCTCAGCAATTTTACCAAGCTTCCAGGTTTAACAGCAGTGTAGGTGTCGAGGAAAATGGCAATCTTTCTATAGTCTATGACATCTTCAAAAGGCAACTCAATGTAGTCGCTCACAATTACAGGAACACATAAACTTACAATAGCGTCAAAAAGCCGGCAAGCTGATGGAGTGTCGCCAGCTGGATGCAAACAAAACTTTGATGTATGCATTCCTTGTGATGCCATACGGCGACTCTCCCTAGACTGTGCCCCGTGTTTTATAATAACTTCTTGTTCGTTCTCAAGAACTTGGAAAAGCATATCTCTAATCTTACCACCCTGTACACCACAATTAAAACAGCTCCATGTAAATGGTGACATAGAACAGGGTTCGGCAAAAAGAAAAGTCCAAATATTACCATGCTATGCATACCATCAACGGAAAAGAAAAGTCTGAATATTACCTCTTTTCGGTATCGATTTCCCATAAAGAACAAGAGGGACTTGCGATTTTCCAGGCCAATCTCTCCTTTGTATGAATTAATTCGGTGTGAATATGGTAGAATCACATCCTTCACTAGGGATGCTTGATTGGCACCCAACCTCCCAAAATCTGAAACTAATAGCACCCCATTCTTCACCCTATCAATGATCTTATACAAAGCATTAGGATCCTGACATATAAATACATGATCCCACCCATTATTTCTCTTCCAATACACTTGTTCTTCCAACCACTCCATCAAAGCCTCCTACATCAACCACAGACTTGGATGAAATATTTTGCTTCTTGCATAGAGAATGTCAGTCAAAATAAGTGAACACAATAAATGATCCAGTAGAGTTCAAGAGCATTTCTAATACAGAACTATGAATGAATCAGTGGGCAAAGTTGTTCCTTGGCATATTATCAAATATAAATAACCTAAAGATCATAGATTTTAGCAAACAATATTTGGTTCAAAACAACCCTTGGTATGATAACTTTGTATAAGTAAACAATTAAAATTTTACAAATACCTGGGTTTGCTCATCATTGTAAACTGTCCTGTTAGGAGAGACGTTCACAGTGGCTGATCGGATCGGATTGGCGACGAGACTCAATGAAGAGAAAAAGGGCACGTAGAAAAGGTCGGCTTCTTCCGGGTCCATGACCCGAGTCAGAGCCGAGTCGATCCGTTGGTCACCAGGACGATTCAAATCGGAAAATAAATACCACTCGGCTGAGTGCTGATTCCCAGGATACTTGAGCAGCGCGTCGCTCCCCACGGTTTCTCCTCCACGCGCCTCCGCATAACTCTCAATCACCCCGTATGTAAATCTCCTAGGCAGATCATACATGTATATTTTCACCTTCTTATTATCAGCAACCGAAAGAAAACTGCGATTGTCTAAATTAATTGACGTATTAGTGTTATAATTGGGAGGATTGTAGAAGAGGAAGGAGTATAGGGCAAACAGGGAGAGGAAGGCGAGGACAAGAGTGGGTCTTAGTAGAGATTTACGGGGCATTTTCGTAAGTAGGCTTTTACTGCTGTATGGCAGTGGTGATGTGGGTGGAGACGGGATAGAGAGGGCGGTAAGGGGCGGCGATCTGAGTTTGGGCCGGAGATTCATTAGGGGCGGAGGGCATTATTTTTGCATTGTATAAATTAATAAGATGCACACTGGATTCACATAGCTGTAAACTGTAAAGGAGGAGAGAGAAATCGATCTGCAGAATCGTTTGTTTCCGAATGAGTTGCAATAGAAATATTCGAGAACCATCAAGGAAAAAGAAGCAAAGACGACGAATAATTAATAAGCCCAAAAAGCACAAAATTAAACCCCTATTACCGATCCAATCGCAGGTAATGGACAGGAATATGCAACGCACAAAAGCGGAAAAAATAAAATCTAGAGGAATTACAATTTGGGGAGTGGTGGAAAACTCGATGGGCTAGCGCCGGAAAGCGTCACGCACAACCACAGCCCTGGAGGAGGAACGGCGGGCAGAATCTCACCGACTATGACCGTCCCCACCCGAATCGGCGAGCTCTTTTAGAGAAGAAAGAATAAACCGACGGAGAAGTAAGAAGGAGGAAGAAAAGAAAAAAAGAAGAAAGAAGAAAGGAACAAGAGAAGGGGATGAGAGGCTCTGTAAAAAGTGAAAACAGACCGGAAAGTAGCAGAAAGAAGGAGAGAGGGGAGAGGAGAGAGAGAGGAGAGAGGAAAAATAAATGATTTTTTTTTTTTCTAGAAAAAGTTGACTAAGTGGATGATTCACTAAAGTGGGACGAAAATATAAAAGAAAATTACATTTTAAGTATTAAATTAATAAAATAATTATATTAAAAAAAAGTTGAATACCCGGGTTGACCCCGGTGAACACGGGGTCCTCAGAGTCGCATGAGCATGCAGCTGCCTGCTCTGGCAAAGGGGCTTAATTCCTTTTTTTTTCTTTTTTCTTTTTTTCTTTTTTTTTTTTTTCTT
>NW_012192977.1:260280-299433 GCF_000504015.1 Erythranthe guttata
ATAAATAATAATATATATACACACTAAAACAAAAAAAAAAAAAAAACAAATAAAAAAAAATATATAAATATATATATATATATATATATATATATATATATATATATATATATATATATATAGTTTTGGATTGTTGCGCACATATTAAGAAAATCAACCAATATGCAATGGTTATAACTTATAACAACAAATAATGACAATCAACAAAATATCCTTGTCGTTAATTGTTGCTCAACAAATAATGAAAATAAACAAAGTATCCTTGTCGTTAATTGTTGCCCAATCCACCTTTGTCCCGAAGCGCCTTATAACGAATAATGTTTTAGTGGCCTATGAAACAAACCATTTCATTAAATTAAATTCTTGGAAGCGAACTAAATTTATGGCAATTAAACTGAACATCAGTAAGGCACACGATCGTATCCAGTGGGTTTTTCTGAGAAGAATCTTGAGTCGTGTCGGTTTTCCCTCTAGCTTGATTGAATTGATTTTGTTATGTGTTTCATATGTTTTTATGCATTTTTATTCAATGGTTACGAGTTTGGTTCCATTGGACCATCTAGGGGGCTTCGTCACGACGATCTCCTTTCGCCTTATCTCTTTATCTGATCTGTTGCACTGAGGCCCTTATCTCGATGATCCATAAGGCGGCCGATAGTGGAGGTATTCAAGGCATCAAAATTGCTCCGACGGGGTCGCCGATCTCGAACCTTTGCTTCGAAGATCATACACCTTTTTTTTTTTTTTTTCTGTTTTATCATGCTACTGTTTTGAGTGCGTCCACCCTTAGGCGTATTCTTGATGAGTATGCGCCTGCATCTGGTCAACTCATTAACTTGGATAAATCGACCATGATTTTATGTACATCTACTACGGAGGAGGATCGGAGAAGGAGATGATCACAAATATTCTTCGATTTCAAGTGGTGGATAAACATTACAAGTACTTGGTTGGGTATGCCGTCATCGATAGGATCATCTCGTAAGGCTGTTTCTGGTTACCTCAGAGATCGTGTTTGTAATAAAATCAAAGGCTGGAGTGAAAAGACGCTATCGAAGGTGGGGAAAGAGGTTCTCATCAAGTCAATCCTACAAGCTATTCCATCATATATTATGGGATGCTTTATGCTTCCATGTGGATTGATAAAAGAGATTGAATCGGCAATCCATCGTTTTTGGTGGGGAAATGGGAGCGATACCACATGCATGGCGCAGTTTTCTGATGGTTAAAGTCTGGAATTCGCATTACAGTGGGTAATGGTCGAAACTGCCATTTGGGGTGATCCATGGTTAGTGGCTTTAATAAAGGAGGTCTTTCTCTCGTTCATTTCGGGACTCCGATGGACGATTCCCTTAGTTAATTTGACACGTCTTTGCTTTTGTGTTTATATTTTGTTACCAACATCTTCTGTTATAACTTCAGTTTACAACTCATTTTCGGCCATAGCTGTTGTTTACAAGTGACGACGAAAAAATTAAAGGGAGTTTCGTGTAACTATTTATCAGAAAAAAAAAAAACAATTATAAAACTATTACAAAAAGAATGTAACCAAAAAAAGAAAGATAAACAGTTATAAGCCAACTAAACCAAACACATAATTTCACCGGATTCGCAGCTCCGTTGAATATTTTACTGAGCATTATTTGTCTGGAACAAGAATTTTCCTGAACTTTGTTACTATAATACCGTTCGAAGTCAAAATACAAAACGAGATGAAACCGAAAACAACGAGAGAGAAAACACAATATTGTCACAGTACAAACTATTTTACACACGCAGTATAACTTCCAAAATCACATACAGTTTTACGGCATACCATGGTTCAGCCAGTTACAGTTGTCTTTGCAGCAAGATGTACAAGAGCGCGTTTATGGTAAGTATAACGCATCTTCTTGTATTTCTGTACAAATGCTGGAAGATCAATCTCTCCATCAAGAAGCTGCCTGTGAAGCGTCTCCGATTCCTCTTCTGTTTTATTCATTGCATCTGTAATAATACGACAATTTGTTCCAGTTTAATTCACAAATATCATTTGAGTTGAAGCTATCACATATCAACCCTATTCACAATTGTCCTTTCGTAAGAAACTCAAAGACTCGACATGCAGAAATAGATTGACATATGAAGCAAAGCAAAAGTCAAACCACTCTCGTAAACGAATAATATAATGAGGGGGGAAAAAAAGCTCGGAGGCCCCTGCCCCCGTTATGAGGGAAATAAACAATAATGAACCATTACTAAATTATACTAGCATGGCATTTTTTTTTTTTTGTGAATTGTGATAATTCAGTCAGAAGACTATCAATCCAAGGAAAAAATAGTTCATTGAGTTTTGAGAGAAAGATCCGATTTATACATGTTAAGTATAAATTAATGAAAAACAAATTTTGGGTTGTAGTAAAGGAAGCATGATTATTCCTATGATCATCAAAATAATCATAAAATATAGGCAATTAATTATAGAAGGTATTCCATGGAGACGGTCGATTTGTGAATGATACTGTCATTGTTATGGTGAAACTTGAAGAGGTTTTGGGTAAGACGGCATTTAGAAAAAAACGACGTACTTGGTGAAACTGAACTGACAAAACCGACTTGATTACACATTGCCAAAATATTAAGGTTACCCCAATAAGGCACATCAGACTTGTCGTACTTAACAAATAAAACTCGTTGCCAAGCTAAATAAGCATACATACCTTGAAGCCGAACGAGGAGAGATGAGGGTGAGTAATACTTAAGAGTATCTTCTTTTTTCCTCTCTAATTCATGCAATTTTTCTTGAGCAGTTGCCAGCTCTGTAGTTCGAATTATTCTGCACTGAAGCCACGAAAACCAAGAAGAAAAAACAATGTCATAAGTGCATATTGCGTCCAAAAGAAAAAATTAAGTGGAATGCAATCCAAGGCCACACAACTAACCTGATTCCTTAGCTCCATTATGCATGGTTCTTTGTCCACATTTTCTCCTGTATATAAGATCATTAATTATTATGCTTGATAAAAGTGCAGTAATGTTTCAAAAAAGAAAATGAATATGCGGCAAACAGAGGACTTACTAGCAAGCTGCAGTGTTTCGTTCCTAAGTTCGTCTCTGACCTGATTTGAGTAAACATATACAATGAGTTGCGTGATATGAAGACTACATAAACAGAATAAGCACGAAGAAACAAATATAAATACGGTGGAAGTTTGAAAATCCAAACTAGAGCCACATGTGCACACACATATACACACCAAACGTGGTCCAAGTTTAGGAGATACGAGAAATGCATCAAATGAAACTGAAAAAAAAAGAAAAAAGTCCTGGAAATCTAATTTGTGTGTGTGTGTATATATATATATATATACATCACGCAAAACAAACCCAAGTTTAACAGGATAAGCACCAAGTTAGAACCAAGAAGACCAAAACGGTAAATAACGATAGAAATATGAAGGGGAAAGAAAAACCATGAAACTTACCCTGTTTTGAGTTTTAACAGGTTCGAGTGAAAGTAAGAGATTCTGATAAGCATCCTTGTCCGACAGTAGCTTCCTCAGATCATCAACACTATCATTAAACAAAAACAACAAGGCTACATTTTATTCATCAACTCATTACCATCGGTACATTAGCTCAGGATAAACAAAGAATAGCAACTAAGCCACAGTAAACTTATATACTTCAGTAAAGTATATCATCCTACAACCTATGAAAAATATATGCATAAAAAGAATTGTCACCTCTTATCTTTCAAAACAGCAATAATTCCGGCTGCTTCTGCGGGTGAAACATTTGATAAAGAGCTTACTCGATCGGTCGGTCTTGATAAGTTGTTGGAACCAGGCGTTGTGGGGCGAGACGAGCTAGGTGAATTCACAACAGAAGGCGGATACCATGATTCTGTGGGCTGACCTTGCTGCTCCTGAGAGCCCCTGTCGACATAAATGCAATCACAAGAAGAAAATTACACTTTTGTAAATGTAAAATGACATAAGCAAGACAGAACGAAATGCCCGGTAACCTATTACTCATCGTTCGCCCGAAACGGCAAAATCATATTAGGGCATCCATGCCAATTAGGGATCAAATTTTGAAATTATTCAATGAACCAACTGCCTATCACAATATTTCAGTTACATGAAGACAACGCAGAACTGGATTCATCCTATATCTGGAAAATTATTCAACAAAAAATCATTTATTCATATCAGAGAGTAAAATTCCAGAACGATTGACCTCGACGCCGTTCTTTTATATGGAAAATAAATTTAATCAAGGAAAAATAATTCCGATAATCAAAAGGTATTTTCGCATACTGTATCCATTTGGCCTGTTCACAAAATTCATTAAACTGAACGAAAAAGAGAGATTGGAAAAAAAATGAGTGATTACCAGAAATTTTTGAACATGACTTTAAGCAGTTCTCAGTCGTCGATCTTCCGACGGAAAAACAATCAAGGAGGAGCGATCGGAAGTTCCAAACCCTAAAAAATAATCGATTAGTCGGAACCCACGGAGAATCTTCGAAGATTTTGTTTTACGGGCTTCCGGAGACTGAATTTTAAATTGGGGTTTTTTTTTAATCTATTTTATAATTTTTTGTTGTTCAGACTTTCAGATCAAACGTAGGCGTGTTGAGCTTTGTGATTGATGAATTCGTTTTCCTATCGTAATTTTCAGTTCTTACCCTGTAATATTATACCGATTGTGAATTCATCTACATACTTTACATTGTTTGCAACGTATAAAATTAAACAAAATTCACTTGATTGATACATAACATATATGTAAATTCGACATAAAAGAAATTTCAAGATATTTCATCGAATCATGAAATTCTATACAATTCGAAAAACGGAAAGATCCCTCGGATCTAATCATATCATTCCATTATATTGACAATTTCAAAAAACTGATGATACTATTATCATAGTATGAGGGCGGTTATCCCGAAATTTGATAATTACTTCACATTTAGTCCTCCAATCTACCGTGTTGACACTTGACTAGGAGTGGAAATCGGACAGATCGGATCGGATTTGGGTGTTTCGGAAAATTTCCGATTTTTTTCGGAAGTCCAAAACGCCTTCCGATTCCGATTCCGATTTTTTCGGAATTCAAAAAGTGATTCCGATTCCGATTTTTTCGGAATTTTCGGAATTTTTCAGAAATCTTCATTTTCGTAATTTTCGGAAATTTTCGGAATTTTCCCAAAAAAAAAACAAGAAAAAATTGATAACAGACAAAGTACCCAAATTGCAGAAAGAAACATCAAATAAGTAATCTTCACAAATACAAGAGATTCACACAAATAACAAAACAGAACATACTCACACAAAAACACACAACAGACACCAATATATATTGGTGGTCTTCGGAGAGCCGGGAGGCCTGGTGGCGATGGTGGTGGTTGGAGAATCGGGAGGCGCAAGTGGTGGTGGTCGTCGGAGAATTGGGAGGCGCTGGTGGTGGTGGTGGTTGTCGGAGAGCCGAGATGCGCTAGGGGTGGTGGTCGTCGGAGAACCGAGAGGCAGTGGTGGTGGTGGTCGTTGGAGAAGGCGCAGGTGGTGGTGGGGGAGAAAGAAAGGTCGCAGATTGCTGAGAGAGAGAGAGTCGGGAAATTAGGTTTTCGAAGTAATTCTAATAAATTTTGAGTTTTGACTTTTGTATGTTTTAGAAAATTAAAAAAGTAATATACTAATATATATTACTAGTAATTAGTATGGGATAACTACACTTTTGGTCCCTCATGTTTGGCCCGATTTTACTTTTTGTCCTCCTTGTTCTAAAGTGAACAAAGTTCACCTCCAAGTTTCAATTTTAAACATTTTTGGTCCCTGTCGTTAAATTTCCGTTAGCAAGTAACGGAAAACACTATTTTGGGGTACAAATTGAAATTTTAAATTTTTTGGGTCTGAAAAATAATTACAAATTAATAATAATAAAAAAAAAAATTAACCAAAAAAATTATTTTTTATTATACTTAATATTATTATAATTATACTACTTATAATTAAATTTTTAATAATAAAAAAAATTAACTAAACTAATTATTTTTAATCATACTTAATATTACTTTTAATTATACTACTTATGATAAAAAAAATTAATAACAAAAAAATTAATTAACTAAACAAATTATTTTTTATTATACTTAATATTATTATAATTATACTACTTATAATTAAATTTTTAGTGATAATTTTTTTTGTCCACTATGATAAAACGTTTTGGGGCCTCGTTGGTAATAAAAAAATCCGAAGCGACCCTATCGATTCTTTTGTTTTTAATAATAAAAAAGAAATTAATTAAATAAATGATTGTGAATTATACTTAATATAGTTTTAATTATACTACTTATGATTATTTTTTTAATAATAAAAAAAGTAATTAAATAAATTTCATTATACTTAATATTATTAAAAATTTAATTATAAGTAGTCTACTTTTAATTTATAATTATTTTCAGCCCCAATAAAATTTAAAATTTCAATTTTCACCCCAAAATAGTGTTTTCCGTTACTTGCTAACAGAAATTTAACGGCAGGGACCAAAAGTGTTTAAAATTGAAACTTGGAGGTGAACTTTGTTCACTTTGTTCACCAACTCTCACACCTCATCGAGTTGTTTGGCTTCCACCGGATCCGGGTTGGGTGAAGCTAAACACAGACGGAGCCCGTAGAGCATCCACCCAGATTGCAGCTATCGGCGGGATTATCAGAGGTTCGGACGCTGAGGCCATACTTGCATTTCACGAGAGGATCTCTGCCCCGAGCACTATTGCAGCCGATCTTGATGCCCTTGCCTCGGGGCTGCGATTTGTCATTCAGAGGTAATTCACTAGAGTTTGGATCGAGCTTGACGCAGAAGTCGCTGTTCGACTTCTTTCGCACACGGATCAAGGTCATTGGAGTCTTCAGAGTTCTCTCACGACGATCCGAAACTCTCTTTCTACTTTGGAGTACATGATTACACATATCTACCGGGAGGGCAATACAGTAGCTGATGCATTAGCTAACTTGGGGTGTCAGACCGAGTTGGCTCGTACCTTCACAACAGCGGAGCTTCCCCGACCTATTCAGCAGATGATTCGGATGGACCAACTTGGATATCCATCCTTTCGACGACAGTCTCGCACATAGGTGCCATGCATTCCACGTTTTTATATTATTGGCAATTGAGGAATTTTCGTGAACTTTACATGTTAGGAAGGGTTGGGGTGATTATGGATTGTTTGGGTCTATCAAGACTAGACTGTTTGCCGAATGGTGCCACACATTTCGCAGCCGTTATACCTGTTTCTCCCATTTTTCGCGAAAGTGTAAGTGGCTTCGGCTGTTGTGGTGAGGCGAACGGTCTACCTTGGTCTTCCCCGACCTTCTATGATCATTCCCACCCCGTCCTTTTTATTATTTGGGCCACCTGTTTTGTCTGTATTCTTAACGTTTTGTTAGTTAGCTATTGTCTTTTGTTTGTCAATTGCTATTATTAGCCATATGTTGGGCACTAGCAATTTGAGCGAAACTCATTATGTACTTCTTAAATTTTGTTTTATAAACAGGTAGGGAGTCAAGCCTAACCCCCCACCCTCATTGGGTGTCGTTCTCTTAAAAAAAAAAAAAAAAAAAACAAGGGGGACCAAAACTGAAATCGGGCCAAACATGAGGGACCAAAAGTGTAATTATCCATAATTAGTACAGACCGCGGATCGATATAGACATATAGTATATATTATATATAGTAATAAATATTAATAATTTATAATTGGAAAAATCGGAATAAATCGGAAATAGTCGGAAATAATCGGAAATATTCGGAATAATTTCGGATCGAAAATCGGAAATTCCGAAATTTTGTTATGTATTTCCGATTCCAATCCGATTTTTTTCGGAATTTTCGAAAATCGCGGAATTTCGGAATTCGGAATTGAAAAAGTCGTTTCAAAATCGGAATATTTCGGATCGGATTCGGCGGAAATCGGAACTTTCGTTCCAATTTCCACCCCTACACTTGACAATTGACAGATACTTGTAAAATCTTGAAACGAATCGCAAAATCGTTGTCTACAAAATACAAATACAGTTAAACCTCTATAAATTAATACAATCGGGACCAAGGAAATTTTATTAATTTAGCGAATTATTAAATTATCGAGTTAATAATATAACGCGTTTTTACCGAGTCGGGACCAGAATAAACTATTGTTTAATCGAAGTTATTAATTTATCAATTAATTTATCGAGGTTTTATGTAGTTATATTATAATGAAAATAAACACAAATTACTGTTTGAAAAACAGCCTAGAAATACTCATTTACATTCATCCGAAAGCATACAATTACAACGTATTTAAAACCAGTGTTCTAAAAATCGGCCGAGGCGGCCGATTAATCGGTCGCCGAGGCGGAGGCGGTCCAAAACCTTTACGATTTTAGTGTAAAGGTTTGAAAAATCGGTTTTTTGCCTGTGAGGCGGTTTGAGGCGGTCCGAGGCGGTCTGAGGCGGTCAAATCGGCAAAAAAACGGTCAAAAATCGGTTTTTTTTTTTTTTTTTTATATATATAAATCAAAAAAAAAATTGGGATTTTAATAAAAAAAAAAGGAGTTTATGCTTTATTTTGTTTATGTTAATTATTATTTTTAAAGAACTAATGATGTATGCAAAGAATTTATGTAAATTCAAAAAAAATTGCCTTTTTATTTATATTTTATAAGGATATTTATGTATTATAATCTTATTATTATTAAACTTTTATTATGTTATTAGAATATATATACATGATGGAGATATAACTATGTTTAAATATTTTTTATCTATGTTTTGAGTGTTTATAAATAATATCTACAAATATATTATATTAAATTTTAAAAACCGATTTATTTCCGATTTATCACCGATTAATCACCGCCGCACCGATTAATCGTGAGTCGGTGCCTGACCGACTCGGACCCGATTACCGCTTTTTACAACCTTGTTTAAAACATACAAAGTATACGTTAGAAAATGAATTTAAATTTTAGTGATTATTAGTAAAAAGCCCCCAACTTATCTGGTTTAATTAGGATGGATCTCCCCCTTTTCTACTGTTAGTCAAACCCTCTAATTATTAATTAAATAAACATTTAATGAAATTTCAAGTGATCTTCGTAATTTACACTTCTATTAATAATATATAATTTGTTTTTTCTTTCTAAAACCTTAATCCCGTCTCTTCTACTCCTCTCTTTTTTCTCTCCACAAATATCCGCCTCTTCCACCTCTGTGCCGCCACTATCACTCTGCTGCAGCCGCCGCACATCGTCGCGCTCAGCACGGTCCTTACAGATCCTCATCTTCCTCCACCATCCTTACAAATTTATTCATTTTTCCTCTTCCTCTTTCATTTTCGAAATTAACCCCGCCACCGCCGTTTGCCCTCCACCTTGGCACGCACCGCCGCTTGAAGTAAGATTTATAGGTGTCAAGGTGGAAAGCAGGCTATCTAGTAATTTGTATCATCCAACATTGGACGGATCCTTAACAAATCAATCAATTTATGGATAATTTCATATTAGTAGAGATTAAAAAAATAGCTGAAGACATTTCATTCGTCAAGATTGATGCGCATTACTATTTTGAGTCTGGATTGATTTAAGGAGGCGGCTAAAACAAATAACGTTTTTTTCTTACTTCAATACCACCAATATAAAAAATAGATAATAAATAGGTAATGACATTAATACTTTTAATAAAATCAATACCACACAAATTTTGTGTATAGTATTGATTTTCATTAAGGGTGGTAATATCATTACTTATTTATTATCTATTTATTTTTTATTTTTTGTGTTGGTGGTATTGAAGAGAGAAAAAACGGTATTTGTTTTAGCTGCTCCCTTGATTTAATTTATTTTAGGTTGGTATGGTTTGATTTGATTTAGTCTTTTCCACCGAGTTACAGTTGTATGGTTGTTTACATTACTTTGTAGTTGATTTAGTGTTCTGCTATTTTTTTTATAATTTTTTTAGTTGTTTTCGATAGTTTTATAGTTGTTTTCGATTTTTTTTGTAGTTCGTTTCAACAACGTTATATTTGATTTCATTTTTTTTTTATAGTTAGTTTCGTTAATTTATAGTATTTTATTTTTGGTAAACTTGCTATTGTAAACAACTATTTTTTGTAGTTGTTTTACAGTTTTCTTATAATTGATTATGAGAAAACAAATAAAAAATTTAGTTGTTTTCAATAACTGTGTAGCACCAACCCTCATTAGGAGAGTCAGTACCTAGCTTTTACCAATAGGATAAATGTATAGGGTTCGAGTCCCCCTCCCCTACTTCCCCTTGTAAATGGACTTGAATTTTAAAAAAACATAATTGTGTAGCTCTTTCTGGAAGACAAAAGCAAAAAAAATGAAATAAGAAACAAAATCAAAATTATAGTCGATTTCCAATATTTTTAATTGATTTTGAAAAAAATGAAAATTAAAACAAATATTTAAAATCAAGGGGGTCAACACAAAATTAATTTATTCATTTAAAATTCAAAGTATTTTCTTAAATTAAGTCGAGTATATTTATTAATTTAAAATATAAAAACTAAGAAAATAATACTTGAGATGGAAGTTGGATGTAATTTTCAAATTATTTATGTTCTTTTCTCATATAGCCAACTTCTATAGATCATGCGTATAATTCATTTGTTTTAGGTAAGAGGAATCACATGACTTCAGTTGATTACAGTTTAAAAAAATTATTGTTAAAACAAATTAAGTAATTAATTAGTGTTTTCACATGAAAGTCGAAATATAACTCCAATAAAATAATGTAGAAGAATGTGAATAAGAGTAGAGCTATGGTGAAATTCACTTACGATATGAAGATAATTTAATTATCTTAATATTTTTAATAGAATGTAAAAGAAATTTGTATTAAATGATGAGTTGGCCCTTTAGAGATCATCAAAATGATACTCTAATTTCAGTTTCATCTTAAGAATCTCTAAAATCACAAGTGTCACCTCAATGCCACATTATTTGGAGATTTTTCTTAAGATTTGCATTCGAAATAATTTTTTAACAAAAATCTCAAAATATACTATGTGGTGGCACTCTATGTATTAGAGATTGAGTTTAGCATTGGAGATGCTCTTATTAGTGAATTAAATTTCATCCCTAAAACATAGCGCAAACATTGTACAAAAACTTTTGCTTTATGGTGATTTGTTTCTTTGTTTTCTTGTTCAGTTTTTTAAAATGTAAATGTTATTTTTAAAAAATAACATCTTACTTTTTTGTCTTGCAAATAAATCCACCTCATTCAAACTTATTTGCAAATAAGGAAAAAAAAATTATATATCAAAGTTATCCCCAACTCTTTGAAACCCTAATTCAACTCTAATTTCATGATTTACACTCCAATTTCGCTCAATTTCAGCAATTAACCAATTTTGACCCTTATTAAAATTTTGACCGGAGACCGCTGGTCAACTTCCGGCGTTGATTTTTTTTAGAAAATAAAAAAAAAATCATTAATATTACTGTCTTGGCCTGTAATATTACTGTCTGAGACAGTAATATCGCTGTATAAGACAGTAATATTACTATCGGTCAGATAAAGTAATTTAACTGTTTAAGACTCCGACAATAATATTAATGTCTGAGACAATAATTTTACTGTAATAATTTAATTATATCGTCTTGGCCTTCAATTTCGCTGTCTCCGACCGTAATATTACTGTCTTTGACCATAATATTATTGTATGCTGCAGTAATATTTGTGTTTGAGACAGTAATATTAGTTTTATTACTGTTTTGGATAGTAATATTAGTAATATTATTCTTTTGGCATACAATATTTATGTCTCAAACAATAATTTTGTTGTTAACACAGTAATTTAGAGAGAAATAAAAAATAAAAAAAAGTCGGTCAACGACGATTGACCGACTTGAAAAAAAAAATTCAAAAAAAAAAAATCAACGCCGGAGATGACCGTGTCAACGCCGGAAGCTGGCCCGAAAAAAAAATCACAAAAATAATTATTTTCTAAAAAAATATCTTTTCAAAAAAATTATTTTTTCAAAATATTATGAAAATGGGGATTAATATGATATATTTGTTCAAATCCAGGATCAATATGCAATATTGATGAAGTTAGAGTACAAAGGATAGAATTGAGAAAATTATATTATGAGGGGTACTTTAGACAAAAGACACGAGGATGAATTTATTTGCGAGACAATTTTTTGTCTGAACCTATGTGCATTTCAGTTGCTTGTCATTGTCATATTTGCCATTTGCCCTTTTTTTTAAAATAAAGTGTTATATATTTACTAAAACTTATCATGCATTTATCATCACCTTTCATTTATTTTACCAAACTATTTATGTTACCTATGTAGCACGAAAAGTTTGCTTCTTAACGTTTATGTGTTCCGGACACGTTTTGTGCCGGACACTCGAAAACACCATTCATACACCATATGCACTTTTTTGCAGTTTCTTGAAAATAAACATGTTTGAATACCAAATTTTTAAATATTTTTTCTATTCCCTAATTATTTACACGATTTAATGATAGTTGATAGTAAAAATTATTTTGAATATGTTTGTATGAAAATATGTAAAAAAAGTATGTACATAAAAACTTATATATCATTATACAATAAATTTATAAATATACCCTTATAATTTTAATATTTACACATTTCCTCCAAGTTTCCGTATTCACATTTTTAGAATATATCATTTCCCCCTTTTTCAGTATGACAGTTTCCGTGTCCGAGCTACATGTCATAATACTAGCCAATTTTAGAGTTATGTGCTAAAAAAGGCAATAAAAGGAATTGTTCGCTAGTATTGATAATACGTGGAGCTTTTTAGGAATTTGATATAATAAGGGATATTAAATGCAATAAATTTAATTTTTTTTTTTCTCATTAGCATAATCTTGTGGTGTGCAACACCGATTTTTGGAAGAAGCTTAAATTAAGATTATGATATGACTATTTTAATAATGACTAAAAGTTGGAGGTCTCACGAAAAATTGGTTAAGTTAGATTTTCATGGATAAAATGGGTAAATTACAATCACCCCTGAGGTATAATCAAATTATGAAAAAGACTCCTCTTGTTTGGATAATTACAACCCCAACTTCTTAAATTTAGTGGAATCTTCGAAATTATATGAAATATTATCACTTTTGTACCCGTTTTATTCCATTCGAACTCTACATTTTAAAGCAAGATGATCATAATATGTGTTTTTTGGCTTGTATATATCAGATTGTGGTGCATCAGAAACTGTATTTTTACACAAAATGAGTACAAACTAGAGCACATTCCACGAAATCTAGATGATTATGTTGAATATGACACCATAAGAGTGGAGGTGTAAGAAAAAATACCTCAGCTGGTAGATGTAATTATCCAAACAAGAGGGATTTTTTTCGTAAATTGACCATACCTCAAGGGATGTTTGTAATTTACACTGGATAAAATTAATGTAAATTATATTGTGAGAGGGATTTTCACAAAAGATAGGGGATGAACCTTTTTGCTTAACTATTTTAGTCTGTATATTTGTGCGATTAAGAGGGTGTTTGGCTAAGCTTATTTTAAACAGCTGATAAGCTCTTACGTCTGATAAGATATTTTTAGAGCTGATAAGCTGTTACATCTTATTTTTAGGATTAATTTTTAGAGTGTTTGGATAATGAGCTTATTTCCTATTTTTACTCATTAAAATATCTTAAATAAAAAGGTGGGGTAGATGTACTTATTTAAAAATATCTTATTTGCTCTCCTACAGCTTATTTTTAAAAAAAATAAGATCTTTTTTAAAAAAAAATTACCAAACACTTTGGAAGAGCTTATAAGCTCTAAAACATCTTATAAGCTCATTTAAACATCTTATAAGCTTAGCCAAACACCCTCTAAGTCTGGATCTATGGGCCGAGATTTAATTTGTCCATGCAACGGGCAAATTACATATAATTTCCATTGGAGTAGACTTATTTGCACTTCTATCGGGACAAAATTCAGTCCAACAAAAACATCCTCTTTCTTTTTTCTGATAAACAAAAAAAAAACAAAAAAGAAAAAAAAAACATCATCTTTTCTCTTGCTCCAATTATCCCTTAAAATATAATTTATATCCATAATATCTTAGCTCAAAAAATATGGCACATAAAACTCGGATTTTAACAATATATCACATCGACTCCCAATTTTCACAATTTAAAAACAAAATATATTTTTCTTCAGAAAATAATTTTTTTTCTGAATTTTTTTCCGTCCACTAACTGTTGTTAACTTCTTTTATTTTTTTCGGAAAAGACCCTTTTTCCCAATTCTTTGTCAAAATAGTTCCCGCCACCGCCCTTGAATGTCAGTCTCCGGCGTTAACCATTTTTTTTATTATTATTTTTTTCCTAAATTATTTTATTTTTCCGCCGTTGATCGGTCAACAAAGTAACATTAATGTGAACACAACACAATTATCTTACCGTCTTACACAATAATAACCGTGTTCATAATAATGTTAAATATTTTCTTATATGTTTTTTAATTTTTTTAAACAAACCGACACAATAATAGTATCGTGCTAACAGTAATACTAATATTAACATAATGATATTATTGTGTTAACAACAATATTATTGTCTTAGACAATAATCTTGTAATACAACACAATAATATTACTTTATATTACTGATAATACAATAATATTATTGTGTTAACATTAAATTATTTTATGACTGTCAAACAACCAAAAGGAAAAAGTCAGCATTGGATATCAATGGTCAACGACAGTGACGGAATTTTTTTTCCAAAAAAAATAAAATAAAAAGAAAAAAAGAAAGTGAGGGTTCAAGACCGGTGGTCGACAAGAGTAACGGCCAAAATTTGTTACTTGGTGATATTGAGGCTAAATTAGAGTTTAATAATGAATTTGTGGAGAATTAAATAAGGCTTCAAATGGGTGGAGGTAATTTTAGTGTATATATATATATACACACACACTAATAACTTCACCCGCGCGATGCACGACATTGTAATAATTAATGCAAAAGTGAAGTCGATCTACTAAAAAATCCATTAGATTTCAAAAAAACATTTAAATTTTAAGTAAACATCGTATTTTGATTAGTAACTCCTCTCGTACGATGCACGACATATATATTTTTTATTAGTAATAGTATTAAATTATGTGCACGCATACAAAATTATAAACATTAGGAATGAGGGAAAATTAAGTGCATGAATACGATAAATTATAAAAATTGAACACATCATACAAAAATGAAGGAAAATTTACACTCAATTATTAAACACCAAAAGGAAAGGGGAACCATAAATTTCTGGTAGAGGAAATGTTGTAATCAAATTTTCCAACTATCAAGTACAGAAAAAAAAATTCAATTTAATAGAAAATTAGAATATAAGAAAATTTGGAAAGAAAAAAAATTAAGATAAACGCAATCCGACATAAGTTACTTGGGACATAACTCCAGTCACAGCATAAACTCGCAATATAAAAATAATTATATCAATGTATTGCATGTATACGAACTTATCAAATAAGAAACAATATCACCGGCATTGGGGGGGGGGGGGGGGGGGTGGTGTTAAGGCCTACACCAACCATCTTCATAGAATGTAATTACATAATGAAATTAATCCCCTTCAACAACGACAAAGTGAATTTTAATAAAACATAAAACGAACGTACCATTAAATTATACAGCGACATAGGAAGACGGATTCCCAACTGACTGCAACGACATCAGACAACCAGGATTTTGGTAGTTTACCCGTGTTTTTGACTTATTTGGGTTTTCACTTCTATCGCACTTGACATGGCGACGGTTCCCGGTTGAACCGGTCGGACCGGCCGATTCGGTCTGATTTTCAAAACATTGCTTGCTTGTCATCAACGCATTCAAGTCGGGATCCAACTTTGAATCTTCATTCAGAGGCTACGTGGAGAAGAGTCTTTTCTTAGCATCCTCGCTTATCTCCTATACTTTTTCTTTTGTCAAGCGCTGTGGAAATTTAATGGCACAAACTATTACCACTCGCTTTCCATTTTCAAGTAATGAAAGGGATTCTCTTCCTCTTAACTTGGTTCTTTATAAATGAATAAAGGCTGCATTGCTTAAAAGAAAAACATAAGAGAGATCAGTAATTTCCATAAAATCGTTAATTTATTTATATTTTCTCTAATTTGAGCAAACAAAAATTCGAAAAAACTTAATTTAATAAACAAAGTATATATACCCTGGAAATTAATAATAGGAGTGAATAATTAATTGCATAGATTCGGGGCAAAAGAATAGGAAAAAAACCCTAGAATTTATCAGGAACAAATTTACTTTTACTAATAAATAAAATATATCTAGAAATTTAATAATTAGTATTATACCCTAAAAACTAATAATAGGAGTCAATAATTAATTGCATGATTCGAAGAAAAAAAATAGGAACTAATAATTAAATATTTTTAAAACAAATAATATTAAATGAAATTAATTAAATAAATGACATTAAAACTATAAAATGAGCGGGATTTTTTTCTAGAATTTACCAGTAGCAATTTTACTTCAATTAATAAGACACACACACACATACACAACATATAAGTATTTCTAAAATAATCTTAGTAATATACACACACATACACAACATATATATGAAAGTTTTTCTTAGTAACAAATAAGTATTTATATAATCTTTTCCAAAGTGTTTAGTAAATTTCTAAAAAAATATCTTATTTTTTCTTAAATAAGTTGTTGGAGAGCAAATAAGATCTTTTTAAAACAGTATATCTACTCCCACTGATCTGATTCGATGTCCTTAGGATGATGACTAGTATCTCCTAGTAAGATACTTTGTGTGAGAGTTCGTCGAAGATTTGGCTAGAAAGGTACCTACAGTGCTGAGAAGGGGTTTTCCTGGTGTAGAGTCTCCAACGATCAAGTCAGAAACCATCTTTCTCTCTATATGTTAAAACTATATACAGTATAATGTTGTGCGTATGTGTCTTGTGTGTGAGTTTGTTAAGATCAGGACATCTCTTTTATAGAGGTTTCTTGCCTTGGGAGTCAAGGCTTTCCTTTTAGGATTTCTTCCCCAACTTCTTGGCCCTGCCGCCCAATGTTACGGCTTCCTGGAGCTACTAAGAGCTTCTCTCGCTTTCGGAAGTTCGAGGTGAGATCCATGCTAACCTCACCTCGTATTACTTCTGAGGTTCTTCTCAACACGAGGCGAGGCTTAGCCTATCTTATATAGTGTAAGTACTTCAGGCTTCTCTTATTCGCCGAGGTGGGATGCTTAGGAACTCGGTTTATTCCCTGATTATAGTCTCTATATTGCTTGTTGGGCCAGTTTATGCGATAAGTTGAGGTTCAGGCCGTGGCGAGCCATGATTTCATTACTGGGGGGCCCGAATATGTATTAAAATATAATGTAAAAAATTTAATGAAAAAAATGGTTGCTCCAACAATGGTGAATTTAAGATGTTGCGACATGGTGGACTTTAATTTTTTGAGGGTTCGGGGGTAGCGTCCCCGAAAAAAATATCGGTTTTTTTTTTCAAAACCAAGTGATAGGAAAAGAGAACTTGGTATTTTTTTTTTGCATTTATTTGGACTTTAGGTGCACTAAATAATAAAAATTTGGTGGACTTAGTAGATATAAAGGCGTAATACAGTGGAAATTTTTATTTTTTACAATTGAGGATGACTTGAGTACATATCACTTCCCAATGGTGGATTTGCCCCTAGTTTCAAGTCACAATTTGTAACTTTTTTTATCCTATTTGTTAGATCCATTTATTCTATGAGGACAATGCAAATGCAGAAAACTATACATGCATATATAGTACTAAAAAAATTAATATTTTAGAACGGGCCAATGCCCCCCGGGGGGTGGGGGGCATACACTGGCTTCCCCACTGGATTCAGGCCCTTTACAAGTCATGTTTGTTTACAAAGTGGTTCTTAGAGGTGAAGTGGTCCGTATCACTCACATTTTTATTTAAGATCTTATACTGAGTAAAAATTAGGAAATAAACTCATTATCCAAAGACTTTAAAAATTAACCCTAAAAATAAGATGTAACAACTTATCAACTCTTAAAACATCTTATCAGACATAAGAGCTTATCAATTACTGAAAATAAATTTAGTCATAGACTCATACACCCTCCCGTGTCATGTATTTTTGCGCAATATGTCCTTGTTAAAAATCCCAATAGTTCACAACTTTATCCTATTGGATGGCGATTGTGTAACATAGTTTTGTGCCAAACCTTCGTATGCCGGCAGCAATAAACAAGTATTCTTTGCTTCAATGTCTTTACGAATCTACTAATATAAAAATCAAATATTTTCTTTCTACAAAGAAATCTTTTTAGACTAATCATACATGCCAAATATGTGTAATGTTAGGCCTTTTTCCTTATCCGACCAAGTAACAATGTTGCTCGGTCATAATGGTGAGCAGATATACATTTATTTATAATAATATTGCAAATAAAATAATATTAATTAATTATATATTTACTTTATGCACGAGAAAATATCTTATTATGAATGAATTGAGAGTCTGCATAGCCTCTTCTCTACTTTCTCAATTTGTAACACGATTTGAATTATTAAAAAAAAAAGTAAAAAAAAAAAAATATTTTTGTTAGAAAAGAATCTTGATGAATTAATTTAACCGATATAGAACCACAGAGTTTAATTTAAATGTCAACGCAGTCACGAGTCAGAAAATCAGAATCCAATATTCAAAAACACACATGAGAATTAGATTGGATTACAAATAAAGGAGAAAGCTCGAGGGTATTACGGACAATTCACTTTAAAGAACTGAACAACTCAAGCAACCGCAACGACGTCGTATGGAGGTGTATAGTTGAAAACTTGAAGGCACTTGTAGTTGTAGCGTAGCCGACCCTTATGCCTACGTAGAGACGCAAAGAAGATCCCAAAATAAAAAATAATAAACAATAAATAACCAAACCCTTCCACCTCCTTTGTTTCTCTCTCCTCAGATCCAACGCTTCAAAAAAATCTCGAGCCACCCCTTTTCATCTCGACCGTCCGTTGATTAATTATTTCATAATTATTTAGGCTTTCGTCCCTTAGCTTAGGTGTAGTTTTGTTGTTGATTTCTAAGTTGCTGGTTGTTTAGGTTATTAGCCCCCCCACCCCCACCCCCACCCTCTCCTCCTCTCTCTCTCTCTCTCTCCCTCTCTCTCTCTCTTTCTCTCTCTACAACATTTCCCTCAAAGAAAAGTTATCTCCCAATTCCCCATCGCCATTGCAGCAATCCCAATATTTGAAGATGCAGGTAATGCCTGTACATACATGTGTGTGTGTATATATATATATATATAGACCAGTAATTATATATATATATAATATTTTCTCTCTCCGTTACTCTTTATGATCATTTTTGTTTTTTCTCTGTCTAGAGATTTTGGTTTTCACTCAAAAAGTTAATTATGGTATTGAAAAAATCATTGTTTGTTGGTGTAATTAATCGGCGCAGAATGCAATGGCGATGCCGCCGTGGCTGGAGAAACTGTTGAGCACGGACTTCTTCAGAGTGTGCCGGGCCCACGTGGACTCGGCCCGGAGTGAATGCAATATGTATTGTTTGGATTGCAATGCCGATGCATTTTGCTTCTACTGTCGCTCCTCCAAACACAAAGATCATCAAGTTATTCAGGTTGATCCATCATCAGTTTATACTTTATAATTAATTTCCCCCCTTTTTTTTTCTTTGTAGTCATAAATATTATTGGCGTTACAAGAAAATTAAATATGGTATTTGTTTATTGTTAATTTCATCATTACTTTATTTTATTTTATTTTAATTTAATGATGATGATGATGATAAAAACAATGGTAGATGTTTTAATATGTAATAAATTAATAATGTAGATAAGGAGATCTTCATATCATGATGTGGTGAGAGTGTCGGAGATTCAGAAGGTTCTGGATATAAGTGGTGTGCAAACGTATGTAATAAACAGCGCCAGGGTTTTGTTTCTCAACGAGCGCCCTCAGCCTAAGTGCGGTAAGGCTGTTTCTCATGTCTGTGAAATCTGTGGGAGAAGCCTTTTGGACACTTTCCGTTTTTGTTCTTTGGGTTGTAAGGTTTGTCCAAATTCTCTCTCTCTCTCTCTCTCTCTCTCTCTCTCTCTCTCTCTCTCTCTCTCTCTCTCTCTCTCTCTCTCTCTCTCTCTCTCTCTCTCTCCTCTTGTGTGTGTGTGTTTTTTTTTTTTTAATTATTTCACATTCCTCATGTTCATACAAAATCAAAATATTGATGAGCCACATTCATATATACACCATATGGTCCTCATTCACCATCCTTTTCATTACATAACCAACTATTTGGCAATATATCATCATCATCATCTTTATTTATTATTTATATTTATCATATCATTCATAAATGTGATCTTATAATTAACACACGCATCTGAATTGATTTAAACCATCGACCTCGTAACAAACAGTCGATTACAGTAAATTGAAGGTTCCAATTTATTCATGTTCATTACAATAAACTTTGCTCAATCATCATTAGTAATATTATATTGTGTGTGGGGGTTTATCTTTTATTTAATTTATAAATATCATTTTGAAAAAAAAAAAAAAAAATAGGTTGTAGGAATAAAGGGGGATGGGGATGGAAGGTTTAGAGAAAGAGGGGAAGGGGTAAATATGTCAATATCATCATCATCGGAAGAAATGTTGCGTGAAGGCATAGAACAAGACATATACCCGCCGCCCACGCCTCCGCCACCTCATTCCACCGCAAGAAGAAGAAAAGGCATTCCTCAAAGGGCTCCTTTTTGGTCTTAATTATATATTCCCTCTTTTTTATTTTATTTTTTACTCTTTTTAAAAACTACTTTATACAAAAATAAGCAAATTTATAGGTTAGAATATTCCATTTGGGGGGGGTGGTGGAGGGGGGTCGTAAAAGAAAACAAACTCTCAATAATGCATAATTTGTTATTTGGAAGTTGTAAATTAAAGTATACATGTAATTTAAATATATATATATTATATATAAAAAGGCAAGTCTTTATAGTTTTCATGGGCCCAGCTACCCACATGGGCCGTTTACATAAAAGAACAGCACCTTTAATTAATTAGTTTTATTTATTTATTACATGGAATGGGGATAATTGGCACTTTGCACCCTCAAATTTATACTTTTGGTATTTTGCACCCTTAAATTAAAAAAATAGCAGAATACACCCTCTAATTATAATTTGCTTGGCACCTTGCATTATGACTTTTTTTTTTTTAATTTAAGGATGCATAGTGCCAAAAGTATGTAATTTGAGGATCCGAAATTACCCTGGAATGGGGGAAATTAACTTTTTCTGTGATGGTGACCTAGCTTAGTTAACTTAATCAGAGATTCTTCCTTTGATTCGTACTCTTTCAGAATATAACTGTTATTTAATATTTAGCTTAATCCCACTTTGCACCCCATGAATATAGCTTTTCGGCATTTTGCCCTCGAATTATTTTTTTATAGCATTTTGCACCCTCGAAACACAATGAATGATCATGTATAGTGCACCTCGAATGAATATTTAAAGCTAATGAAGGTAATTTAATATTTTAATGGTATCTTTTAGGATGTCAAATGTTAAATATTTTTTTTATTATTCATCAATCTTTTCGAAACTACGAAGTGCAAAAATAAAATTATATCTCATCAACATATTACATTATTTTTTTTCACAATTTAAAAAAAAAATACAAAACGAATCCTTCAGTTATTTTGGTATCAACTTATTTGAAAATTATATTTTCTTCAAAGATTTCTACCAAATACTCATTGATAAAAAAATTAAAAAAATCCATCAATCGAATAATTTAATAAGATTTTTTTTATAAGAAAATATCTACGCTTGAATTTATATTGGGGCTGGACGAAAATAATAATTTGATTTGTTATTTTACAGCCTGGAAATAATAATTTGATTTGATTTTTTTTTGTTTTGTAGGCTAATGAAGTTTTAAAGTTTCAATAAAAAGTAAATTATGAATGATTTATTGTGTATCGGTAATGCAAAGTGTTATTAATTTTTTTAAAGGTGCAAAGTACCAAAATGTAACATTTCAAGAATGCAAAGTGGATTTAGCCTTTAATGTACTATTAAAGCTAATATTTTTTCTTCAAAAATAAATAAAACTAATAAATATGCATTGATTAAAATAAAGTATGTTACAGTATCATATTATATTTCAACTAATTTTCTTTTTATTGATTACTCTCTCCATTTGTGAGAGTTGATGTTTGATAGCACTTTGGAGTAATAAGGATAAAGTTGAATAATCAATACAATATTCGTATTATAAACTGACGGATAATATGGAACAATAAAAAGTTTGTCTACGATGACAATTAATATAAAACGGATGGAGAATAATGACAAAACCGAAAAATATGAGTTTTTTTTTTTTTTTGAACAAGAAATATGAGTTTTTTTCTTTACAGAACACCCACGAAATTGTGTTAGGACAGGCATATCTCAATCGATATATAAACGAGAAATAAAAACTAATGTTCTACACAACTGTTTAATCATATATAATTGGGTAAATTACGGTCACTGATGAGGTAAGGTCAAATTACGAAAAATCCCCTTATGTTTGGGTAACTACAATCACTCCATCAATTATAAATTTTCTTACATGTCCACTCATATGGTGTCAAATTCAACAGAATCTTATAAATTCCGCTGAATGTTATCTAGTTTGTACTCGTTTTCTGCAAAAAATGCAGTTTTTGATGCACCACAAACTGGTATTTACAAGCTAAAAGACACATCTTTTTATCATCTTATTTCAAAATGTGGAGCTCGAATGGGGTAAAACGGGTACAAACTGTAGAAAATTGACATAATCTAGACAATTTTACTAACTTTGACACCGTAAGAATGGACGTATAAAAAAATTCATAGTTAAGGGGTTGTTATGATTATATGAAAGTCTTTTTTTTTTTTTTATAATTTAACCTTAACTCGGGAATGAGCTGTAATTTACTCTATATAATTTGTTTTGGTGCTATGAGACGATATATATATACACTCATGCAAAACATGCAAATATCTAACAAATGTTTTTTTTTTATATACCCTTGTATGTATGTAAAACACGATAAATATTCCCTTCATTGAACAGGTAAGTGATGTTCTCCTCAATCAATTCTATGCAATTCAGATCGCAAATTCAATCCTATATACAGCTATTAAATTGATTAGGGTCCACCCTAGTAATGGTACACTCTACACGTAGGCTATAGCAACATGCATTCTTCCCCTCAGATGTTAACCAACAATTTGGAGTTAATATTATATTGACTTATACCTAACAAATTGGCTGCTGCTACTATTACTAGCTAGGTACAAACTCACTTGATATTTTTTAGAAGATGTATAATTATATCTATGTTGAAATATGAAAGTCAATCCCTTTTTTGGAAGATAATTTTGAGTATCATACTTTAATTTGATTATATATAAATTATGACCGCGCATCTGAATTTACGTGAAACGGAAGAATTGAATACTTAGGTCCTGCTTGGTTGCCAATATAAGCCATGATTAATTAAATAGTTGGACTTAATTTGATGTTTGGTATCCTTAATAAAACCGTTCGAAGTCGAAATACAAAACAAGATGAAACCGAAAACAAAGAGAGGAGAGAAAACACAATATTGTCACAGTACAAACTATTTTACACAAGCAGTATAACTTCCAAAATCACATATAGTTTTACGGCATACCATGGTTCAGCCAGTTACAGTTGTCTTTGCAGCAAGATGTATGAGAGCGCGTTTATGGTACGTATAACGCATCTTCTTGTATTTCTGTACAAACGCTGGAAGATCAATCTCTCCATCAAGAAGCTGCCTGTGCAGCGTCTCCGATTCCTCATCTGTTTTATTCATTGCATCTGTAATAATACAATGATAATTTATTTAGTTTAATTCACAGATATCATTTGAGTTAAAGCTATCCCATATCAACCATATTCACCATTGGCCTTTCGTAAGAAACTCAAGACTCGACATGCAGAAATAGATGACATATGAAGCAAAGCATTTATGTCAAACCACTCGCGTAAACGAATAATATAACGAGGGGAAAAGAAAAAAAAAATCTTGGAGGCCCCTGCCCCCGTTCATGGGGGAAAGAAACAATAATGAACTAATAATATCCATTACTAAATTATACTAGCATGGCAGTTTTTTTTTTTGTTAAGATAATTCCGTAAGAAGACTATCAATCCAAGGAAAAGTAGTTCATTCAGTTTTGAGAGAAGGATCTGATTTATACATGTTAAGTATAAATTCGTTATTCCAATGATCATCAAACTAATTATAAAACAATTAATTATAGAAGGTATTCCATGGAGACGGTCGATTTGTGAATGATACTGTCATTGTTATGGTGAAACTTGAAGAGGGTTTGGGTAAGACGGCATTTAGAAAAATGACGTACTTGGTGAAACTGAACTGACCAAACCGACTTGATTACACATTGCCAAAATATTAAAGTTACCCCAATAAGGCACATCAGACTTGTGCGAAGCTAAATAAGCATACCTTGAAGTCGAACGAGGAGAGATGAGGGTGAGTAATACTTAAGAGTATCTTCTTTTTTCCTCTCTAATTCATGCAATTTTTCTTGAGCAGTTGCCAGCTCTGTAGTTCGAATGATTCTGCACTGAAGCCACGAAAACCAAGAAGAAAAACAATGTCATAAGTGCAAATTGCGTCCAAAAGAAAAAATTAAGTGAATCCCAACCCAAGGCCGCAGAACTAACCTGATTCCTTAGCTCCATTATGCATGGTTCTTTGTCCACATTTTCTCCTGTATATAAGATCATTAATTATTATGCTTGATAAAAGTGCAGTAATGTTTCAAAAAAAGAAAATGAATATGCGGCAAACAGAGGACTTACTAACAAGCTGCAGTGTTTCGTTCCTAAGTTCGTCTCTGACCTGATTGAGTAAACATATTAAATGAGTTGCGTAAAGACAATTGGAAAGCCGTAGCTTGCTATGAAGACTACATAAACAGAATAAGCACGAAGAAACAAATATAAATACGGTGGAAGTTCAAAAATCCAAACTAGAATCACATGGGCACACACATACATATCAAGAAGAAGTGTCAAAGTTTGAAAAAAAAATCCTGGAAATGTAATTTATGTGTATATATATACATCACGCAAAACAAACCCAAGTTTAACAGGACAAGCACCAAGTTAGAACCAAGAAGGGCAAAACGGTAAATAACGATATGAAGGGGAAAGAAAAGCCCTGAAACTTACCCTGTTTTGAGTTTTAACAGGTTCGAGTGAAAGTAAGAGATTCTGATAAGCATCCTTGTCCGACAGAAGCTTCCTCAGATCATCAACACTATCATAAACAGAAACAACAAGGCTACATTTTATTCATCAACTCATTACCATCCGTACATTAGCTCAGGATAAACAAAGAATAGCAACTCAGTCACAGCAAAATTTCTACGCAATTTCATCACTATCTGATGTCGAGAAATCGGAGAAGGAACAAAACATTAACCCTGGTGAAAATTATATGCTTCAGTAAAGTTGTCACCTCTTATCTTTCAAAACAGCAATAATTCCGGCTGCTTCTGCAGGCGAAACATTTGATAAAGAGCTTGCTCGATCGGTCGGTCTTGATAAGTTGTTGGAACCAGGTGTTGTGGGGCGAGACGAGCTAGGCGAATTCACAACCGAAGGCGGATACCATGATTCTGTGGGCTGACCTTGCTGCTCCTGGGAGCCCCTATCGACATAAATCCAATTCATACCAAGAAAATTACATCTCCATACGTTACGCCAAAAAACAATACAGGAAACGAAGAACGAAAGCTCCTAATTAATTTCTTACAGCCAATTTTAATATGACCCAAAAACGCAAAAATCATCAAAATTAGGTCATCTCTGCCAATTACGGAGGCAATTCAAATTAATTCAATCAACCAACTGTCTATCCTGATTGTTTAATAGTATATATGAAGACAGCAGAATCGAATTCGCCCTATATCTGACAAAATCGAATAACCCACACAATCATCATACCATATTAATTCATATCAGTGACTCACAGTAATCATACCATATTAATTCATATCAGTGACTACAAGCCTAGATTAATTGACCTCGAAGCGTTTCATTTTCATCGAAAAAAGGCAAAAAAAAAATGTAAAATTAAATCAACTGAAGGAAGAACAGAGATTGTAAAAAGGGGGATGATTACCAGAAATTTTTGAACATGACTTCCGGAAAGGACTCAGTCGTCGTCGATCGTGTAATGGAAAACTAATCAAGTAGGAGGGATCGGAATTTACAAACCCTGGAAAAGAATTCGATTCGTGCGAAACCACTGGAATTTTCGAAGATTTGCAGTAATTGAGTTTTTAGCAATGATATTAGGACCGGACCGGACCGGCCGGTCCGACCGCGACCCGCAACAAAAATGGGCCGATCTGATGCCTAAAACCGGAAAAGTCAAAACCCGGGCCAAATCACAAAAAACCGGTTCGACCGGTGAAAACCGGCTAACCCGGAAACCGGTCAATCACCCGGTTTTCATCTAAAACACTTCGTTGGTGGCTATTGGCGGCGGGATTCGGCTGAAATTCACCGGGGATGGCCGGATCTAGGTGGAGCAGGCGGTGGGTGACCGGAATTTCAGAGATCTAGCCGTTGGTGGCCGGAATTCGACGGGATGAAGAAGAAGAAGATGGAAAAGAAGAAAAATAATAAAAATAAAAGGAAGAGAGACAGTACAAAAACTAGAGAATTTTATGAGCAAGAAAGAGAGATAGTGATGAAGATGATGGAGGTGACGGGAGAGAAAAAATGGAGAGAAGAGAGAGGAGAAAGAAGAGTGTGTAAAAAAATACAAAAGAAAAAAAAGGCAGATAATAGAAAGAATAGTTTATATATAAAAAATAAATAATAAAAGTAAATTGAGTGTAAAAGATAAAATATATATACAAAATATAAATTTAAAACATTAAAATTAATAAAATAATTAAAAAAATAAAAAACTGGGGTCGAACTCGAACCCGGTTGAACTGGTCCAACCATGACCCGAAAGCCTATCCGGTTTTGGTCCGGTTCTGATAACATTGGTTTTTAGCTATTTTTTTAATATGATTCGTTCAGATTAATCCCAAAGCGTGTTGAGTTTTGTGCTTGATGGATTAATTCTCCTATCGTAAATTGCAGGTTTTATCCTGTAATAATATCCACAATGTGCATTCAGTCCACATACTTTACGGTATTACCAATTGCGTCCTGAAGTTTGATCATTACTGCACACTTTAGTCCTCCATAATGAGTTGTTGACGGCCAAAACTACGGGGGAAGTCACGTGACCACTGGTTTTTGAGGTAATTAGTCACGTGACTTCCCATAGTTGAGTGCAAACATATATATTTGCGTGAAAATAAAATGATTAATCAAACTACAAAAGACAGAATGAATATTGCATATTGAATGTGTGAATGTGGATTTGTTCGACCCTACACTCGGTGATAAACACCGGGTGGGTCTTCTGCTGTCACTTGTCTCTTTTTTGTATTTTATAATATATTTCTCGCTAGAGTTTAGGAGTTTTAGAAAAATAAAAAAAGGGACACGTGGCAAAAGACCCACCCGATGTTTTTACCGGGTGTAGGGTCAAAGGAACCGTGTGTCTAGGTGATCTCAAACTTAAATATTGAAATTACTAAAAAAACTTAAATATTGAATGACAAAAGATATAAACAAATAAAATTGTGTTTTAAAAAAGACATAAACAAATAAAATGGCCAAAACGATGTATTTTTACTGCTCGGTTAAAAAAAATTAAATCAAAATAAAAAAAATTGAAGACATGTTTTTTTTAAGGGGAAACTACAGATAAATCCATAATCCAAAACTCAACACACAGATCAGTCCCTAGGTAGTTTCCCCAAGCAATTCAGTCCCTACTCACGCGCCTAACATGCAGTTCAGTCCCTAATAAAATGTGCAAATACTAAAATACCCTTTACTTTATACTAATTTTACATAACTTATTTCCAACCTCCAACGCGCCGTTTGTGTTACACGCTCTTTGCCCGTTACATTTCAAAAATCAAACAACAAGAAAGAAGCTAAAAAGGCGCAGGAAAAAAACCACCGTTCAGTTTATACCCATTTACAGACAAAGAAGAAACGGAGAAGAAACGAAGAACAAAGAAACAACAAAGAAAGAAGAAACAACGAAGCACGAAGAATCAACAAAACGCAGAAAAATTATACAACGAAAGGAAAAATAAAAATAAACAAACCCATTTCTCGACAATGGTGAAGCAGGGTAAACAACAAGGTTGTATTTTTTTTTTTCTTTCATTTTCTTGGAAACAGACTCATTTGGGTGTTGCTTAAGCTTGCAAAAATGTTTATTTGTTGTAGAATTGCATGATTTTGAACATATCTTCTCATGGGTATTATGCCTCGACTTTATTCGGTGTTTTCCCTAATCATTAAATCGGTTCCAATATCTGTTTTTCTGTTGTTTGAGTTTGCAAAGATCATTTATTTGTTGTCGAATTTCATGATTTTGTAACAGTTTCCTCATGGGTATTATTCTTCGGTGACATTAGCATGTCCCAAAAGTATTTTGAGTCTTAACAAGGGTTTCATATAGGATATGGGAAAGAGGCTTATTGTATTTTTCGTACTGGTTCTATAGTATGTGTCATGGACAGTAATGGTATTAATAGTGCATTTAGATGGTATTGACACAGGGTACTCGAAGTACTGTCCCGAAAGCATTTAGTCCCAACAAGGGATATGTCATATGTAATAATGGTATTGCTCTTGACTTCGGATGGTATTAACGCAGGGTACTGGAAGTATAATCTTTGATGGTTCTGTAGTATGTGTCATATGCCACAATAGTATTACTAGTGCATTTGAATGGTATTACTAGTGACTTTGGATGGTATTGACATATGGTACTAGAAGTATAATGTTTGATGCTCCTGTAGTATAAGTCATATGCCATAATAATATTACTAGTGCCTTTGAATGGTATTACTAGTGACTTTGGATGGTATTGACATATGGTACTAGAAGTATAATGTTTAATGGTCCTGTAGTATAAGTCATATGCCATAATAGTATTACTAGTGCCTTTGAATGGTAATACTAGTAACTTTGGATGATATTGACATGTGGAACTTTATAGTACGTTGTATTTGTTATAATTGTAGTTTTATGTGTATGTAATTGCAGGAATTGATGTAAAAGAAGATTGCAGTCAATGTATGTATTTTATTTTCGTAGGCCTCGTTTTACCGCAAGGTGATTGAAAGAATGTCTGGGTTGGAGATACAATCGGAAGCTCAATGGGTTCATGGATGCATGCAGCAGGATGGGAACCTTGATTGCGGCTTTATTTTGCAATTAATTAGTTTGTATAAAGAATATAAGCGTACCATAAAAATGAGCAACAAATACTTTCTAGTCTATTCGATGATACCTTGTCAACACTAGACTTGTACTTACTTGATGAACAAAGCGTACTTCACATGTGTATTCACGAAAAACATACCATAATCGATGTTGATCAACTCCCACATTGTTCCTATTTATTCTTAATAGTCTTAAACTGAAGAGTTGTGTCTTAAAATGCGATCATATGGATGCGTTGGCCCGACAATAATAAATAGAGTGTAACAATACTATATGAATGGCAAACATATACTTTATCAGTGAACAAAGCGTACTATAGTCACGAATCACTTGTACTTCGCATGTGTATTCATTGTACTTACTTGATGAACAAAGCGTACCATATTTTTTGATGAATTGAATTGTACCAATTTCATTGACGCTTTAATGATCAATAAGTACGGGAGATGCATAAATTATGTTTTAGATGGTTATTTTAAGGTAGGTGAGAATTATTGTTGCGTTTGGAATACAAGATCCCATAAATATGTTGAATTTCATACATGATACTCATATACTATACAATATATTCATACAAGTCTACAATGCTCAAGTGTAAAACTAATATTTTCTTCAATTGTTACCATAATCGATATTGATCAACTCCCACATTGTCTCCATTCATTCTTAATAGTCTTAAAATGAAGAGTTGTGTCTTAAAATGCGATCATATAGATGCATTGGCCGACAATAATATATAGACTGTAACAATACTATATGAATGGCAAACATATACTTTATCAGTCAACAAATCGTACTATAGTCACGAATCACTTGTACTTCACAAGTGTATTCATTGTACTTACTTGATGAACAAAGCGTACCATATTTTTTGATGAATTGAATTGTACCAATTTCATTGACGCTTTAATGATCAATAAGTACGGGAGATGCATAAATTATGTTTTAGATGGTTATTTTAAGATAGGTGAGAATTATTGTTGCGTTTGGAATACAAGATCCCATAAATATGTTGAATTTCATACATGATACTCATATACTATACAATATATTCATACAAGTCTACAATGCTCAAGTGTAAAACTAATATTTTCTTCAAGTGTTACCATAATCGATATTGATCAACTCCCACATTGTCTCCATTCATTCTTAATAGTCTTAAACTGAAGAGTTGTGTCTTAAAATGCGATCATATGGATGCATTGGCCCGACAATAATATATAGACTGTAACAATACTATATGAATGGCAAACATATACTTTATCAGTGAACAAAGAGTACTATAGTCACGAATCACTTGTACTTCACAAGTGTATTCATTGTACTTACTTGATGAACAAAGCGTACCATATTTTTTGATGAATTGCATCGTACCAATTTCATTGACGCTTTAATGATCAATAAGTACTGGAGATGCATAAATTATGTTTTAGATGGTTATTTTAAGGTATGTGAGAATTATTGTTGCGTTTGGAATACAAAATCCCATAAATATGTTGAATTTCATACATGATACTCATATACTATACAATATATTCATACAAGTCTACAATGCTCAAGTGTAAAACTAATATTTTCTTCAATTGTTACCATAATCGATATTGATCAACTCCCACATTGTCTCCATTCATTCTTAATAGTCTTAAAATGAAGAGTTGTGTCTTAAAATGCGATCATATGGATGCATTGGGCCGACAATAATATATAGACTGTAACAATACTATATAAATGGCAAACATATACTTTATCAGTGAACAAATCGTACTATAGTCACGAATCACTTGTACTTCACATGCGTATTCATTGTACTTAGTTGATGAACAAAGCGTACTATATTGACGAATAACCCAAACTTTACCAGCTTATACATTGTACTTATTTGGTGAACAAAGCGTACTATATTCACGAATAACCCGAACTTTACCAGCTTATACATTGTACTTATTTGGTGGACAAAGCGTACTATATTCACGAATAACCCGAACTTTAGCAGCTTATACATTGTACTCTTATGTTCACTAATTAAACAACAGTACATAGGTTTTACATAGCATGTAGACTGAAAATATTACTAGATTCAACACTATCAAACTATGAACTACTCCACCTTCAGAATTGCAATTCTTCACTTCACTTTCTTGATGGACTTGGTTCATCGACGCACTTGTAGCTTCATTTTCTTCACGATTTGAGTTGGAAAAAGTTTGCCCAACTTCAAATGGTTCACACCAATGGGAGTAGCCATGGTGTGGGCAACAGTAAAATAACCTTCCGGGATTCGAAACCATTGTGGGGTGGGTGGGTTTTACAGTGATTTTTTCGTCGGAAAAAGAGGAAACCAGAGGAGAGAAAGAGAGAAGAAATAGAGAAGAAAGAGAGCAGTAGAAACAGAGAAGAAAGAGAAGAAAGAAAGAGAAGATGAAGAGAGAGAAAATGAAGAGAGAGAAAATGGTGAGAGTGAAAAAGAAGAGAGAGAATATAATAAAATATATAAAATTCAGATTAGGGACTGAACTGCATGTCAGACGCGTGAATAGGGACTGAATTGCTTGGGGAAACTACCTAGGGACTAATCTGTGTGTTGAGTTTTGGATTAGGGATTTATCTGTAGTTTCCCCTTTTTTTAATTATAATTTCTATAATATTTAAATGATACGGTGTGATGTGTATGTGTTGATATGCTGTGTATGTAAAATAAGAACAAGTTTAATTGATACGGTGTTATTTAATTGGAAATGAGTAATCAATTAATATGTTAGAATGAAAATATGCTTTATTTACTATAAAAATTATGTATAATATATATATATAAACAACTTTAATAAACTAGTTTTTTTTTTCTTTTGCAGTCGCCTTACAAAATTAATCGCCATGATAATGTTTTTCTGTGATATAAACAACTTTAATAAACTAGTTTTTTTTCTTTTGCAGTCGCCTTACAAAATTAATCGCAAGTAGAGAAATGCTATGAATTTAATAAGTTCGTACCATTTAATTATGAGTTTCAGTGGGCTTTAAGTCGCTTGAGTAAGTACAAAGTTTTATCAATCAATTTTTTTACTAAGCTCTAATATTTTTATTTAGTCAGTAAAACTCGATAGTAGTAAAAAGACGAGACCTAAAATAAAGAAGAGCGCAGGGCCGGCCTTGAGACTATGCGGCATAAGCAATGACTTTAGGCCTCCCAAGAATATATATATATATATATATATATATATATATATATATATATATATATTGATCCGGACTAAGACCAGAGCTACAAGGCCCAAATACAGCAGCCCACCGAAGCAGCCCAGGGAAAGCCCAACCGGCCCAAGGAAGAATAGAAAGGCCAAAAGGAGGGAAAAACCATGCTGCCGCGAGGACTCGATTGAAAGGATGTACTCGAGATCCCCGGCCGAGGGGAAAGGAGGTCGGGAAAAAGTAGGAAATGAAGAAATAATTGCGCTGACAGGTCTGCACAGGGGCGCATTGAATGCTCTGACAGAAGCATTTAATGGGCGAATGACCATGTGCGGCCAGGGAGTACACAGAGGGACAGACCTGTGGGCATGATAATGCCTAGGAAAATAGGGATGCCATGATGGCCCAGACCGTCCGGCCGAAAGATAAAAGGACTGCCGAAAGCAGGTCTTCTGAACCAGAGCCCGAGGAAGCCGGGAAACGGCCCCGCCAGGTACTATAAATAGGCATATGTGCCTAGAAGAGGAGGCATGTCTTTTTTATCTCATACTCTAACAAACATACAAAACATGCACGTTACATAATATCCCACAAGAACACTGGTAAATAGATACTGACTTAATCGTCGGAGTGCTAAATCCGGCATCAGTCCGGTCTTCCTTTTTTGCAGGTCCACCACAAGGACTGGGAGGTCACTGTTTCGGCCACGTTGTTTTTGGGCGGGATCATATATGTATATGTATATAAGTGATATTTAGTGTAGTTTATGCATTTTATCCTCCTTCACTAATGTTACAATATATTTATTTTTGTTTTTTATTTGTTTTATTAAGTTAAATAAGTTCGAATCATAAAGGTGTCATTTTTCAAAAGCTCGTTTAAGGCCCCGAAAATGTCAGGATCGACCCTGAAAAAGCATATAGAAAAAAAGAAACATTTAACTTGTACAAGTACTTAGAATAAAAGTAATCAATAAAATTATTTAGCTATTCTATATACATTCAAAGGCAAGCCTAACAAGAATTTAAGTATGAAATTCAAAAAAAAAAAAAAAAAGAAAGAAAGAAAAATTCTCTATTTCTAGTAAGGTAGAATTCTGCGATTGCTAGGCTTGCCCAAACGCATTAGCGAAAAGGACCTGAGCCACTTAACGGAAACTCGGTCAAAATGACTCACCGATCTACTGCTCAACGATCCAGCTGTACTCCACGTCAGCATACCTCCCGAAAAAGAAGGAGACAGCGAAGAAGCGTTCGTCTCACTATTATTAACCCCTTCCAAATCAATTACCACAAACGACGTCGTCTGACCCGTAGACACTGACCGTTTCAACTGCGGCGGCGCTCTCCTCTCCGCCGGAATCGGTAACACCACCGACGCGCAGTGGCGGAGCAAACCGAAATGCGATTGTTGTTCCCTGGGAGACGTCTCGCTGCTCCCGCTCGCCGCAGTACTGGACTCGCCGCTCTCGGGATAATCATCGGCGGCGGCGGCGGAGGCGGCGGCAGGATCTAAGATCGGGGAGTCCGCAATTACCGCCTCCGCGATCGGAGACCTGCACAGCGGGCAGCTGGCGTGCGCCGCGAACCACAGGTCGATGCACGGCACGTGGAACGCGTGCCTGCAGTTGGGCAGCAGGCGCACCTTTTCCTCGTCCATCAATTCCCCCAAACACACGACGCACTCGTCCTGATCGGCGCCGGCGCCGCCCTTGACGGCGGCGTAAGTGAGGATCGGGATTGTCTGGAGGAGTTTGACGTCGACTCCGGCGGGGTGAGGTAATTGAGCCTCCTCCTCCTCCTCGGGGGCGGTGGATCGGCGGCGGGTGGAGATGCAGTACTGGACGAGGAAGAGGTGGTAGGCGATGATGGCAATGCAGGTGCCGATGATGCCAAGCATGGAAATGAGTAAGGGACTGTAAATTGAAAGGGAATTATCTATAGTAGTAGTGGTGGTGCTGCTACTCTGTTGTACTTGTATCGGCGGTGGATTCATGGTCGCCATAGATCATCGTAATTGTACGTATAATTAAATCGACTTTTATATGGGATTGAATTAGGTGACGTGGGATTTGTGGACACGTGTCAAACAGAAGAAAAGTGTGCAGGTGAAAGAGAGATTGAAAAGTGTGGTTGTATATGGGACAAGTGTATGCGGGGGAAGATTAAGAATTTGGGGTTTGTTCTGTTCACACTCGACGGGAATTTAGGAACGACAATGCACAGAGGTGGTTGCGAGTTTGGTGTTGTTGTTGATATCATCTGATTTCTGCACAGACATTTGACATTTTTTTTAGTTTCTTAATGTCGGACTGTCTGAAATTCTTACACGTAGACTTGAAATAGTCCCTTGAAATTATTTTTATTTTTTAGGGAGGGATAATTAGTGAAACCCCCTATAGCATTTTTTTAATAAGAATGGATCCAGCCCATTTTTTCTTACTAGTGGTAGATCCAATTTTTCTCTTATTCCAAATTTACCCTCCTACTATTCACTACCACTACTTTAATGACTTCTTAATTTCTTTTAATAATACTTTTCGTTTATTTCTGTATTTATTTTTTTAAAAAAAAATATTTAAAAAATATTCTTTACTTCAAAAAACATAATATTATTTATTTATTTATTTATTTATTTATTTATTTTTTTGCTGTTGGGTTTTCAAATCAATTATAATAGTTTCGAAAACAACTATAAAATTTCCGAAAACAACTATAAACTTTTCGAAAACAACTACAATATTTCCTAAACAACTAAAATTTTATTTTTCTTTTTGACTATTTTGTTCATAATCAACTATAAATTTACCGAAAACAACTATTTTTTCGAAAACAACTACAATATTTCCTAAACAACTAAAATTTTGTTTTTCTTTTTGACTATTTTGTTCATAATCGACTATAAATTTACCGAAAACAACTATTTTTTTTTCTCGTTTTTTCTCCGAATCAACTTTAAGAAAACTCTAAAACAACCACAAAAAATAGTTGTTTTCAATGGCAATCTTACCAAATAAGATCAACTAAAAATTAAAGAAATCAACTATAAAAAAATTGAAATCACCTATAAAATATCGAAAACAACAATAAAATCTAGTTGTTTAATGAAATCAACTAAAAATTATCAAAAGCAACTACAAATTGTCAAAAACAACTACAAAAATCGAAAACAACTACAAATTTACAAAAATTGACTACAAAATAAACAACTCCAATTTTAGAGAAAACTTCTATAAATTCATTTCTTGTACTTTGCCATGGCTGAGATAGGAGTTTTCTTTCAGAGATAGGGCCAAGATACAACTCCGATCATATGAGTTTTCTTCCATAGATCTTCGTAAATTTCGAATGAGCTATGTATAAAATAATCCTGATGTCCGCAACTATTTCATACATAAAGACAAACAGAAAACAATTCAATAAAAATTCAAATCAGAACACACAATAATATCCAAAATATGTAATAACATCAACAAATTGCTGATTTTCTATTTAAACAAACGCAAGACTCAAATCACAAAATTATTCAACAAATAAGACATGATAGAAATTGAATCATACTGTAATTTGACAGTTGAATCAAGACAACAACATCATAACAATTAATCTAAAAAATCAATCAGTTGCAAAATAAAGATGATTAAATAATGAAGAAATTTGACAGACAAACCTAAATAATCTCGTTTGCTTCGATCCGGATCTCGTCATCACCGGTGTTACACCGTCATGAAGGGTAAGAGGTCGTCGACGTTGGATCGGAGTCATGTGACGCTGGAAGTTGTTCCCAAAAAACGGCGGAAAAATGGATTGAAGAAGAAGCTTCGTCATCTTCTTCATAATTGCCCTTGACCATGGGATTCGCACATAAAAAAGCTATTGCGAGAGAAGAAGAGGGATGAAAAAAAATATAGAAGACCGTGAGGCGGGGGTGGGGGAGAGGCTGCGTGGCGGAGGTGCAGATCTGTGGCGAGGGAGAGAAAAAGAGAGATGCGGCTGGTGAAGACAAGTGAGGGGAAAAATAGGGTTTAATGATAATTAAGGGTAATATAGAGATATCCCTAAAATTCGAATTTATGGTAAATTAAAATATATAATGAGGGGGGTTTTCACTAATATGGAAAATGATCTTATATCCATCCTAATATAACTAAATGTGTTGGGGGGTTTTCACTAATAATCCCTATTTTTTAATGTTTTCTTTCCCTCAAATTTTCTCTTATTTATTTAGTTGAAACAAAATTAGTAGAAATTAAATTGATAAGAATGGTGTTTTATTCATATTATACATTTTTTCTTTCCTAAAACCCAAACCCAAACATAATTAGTAATTTCCTAATATTTGTGCACAAACACTTGCACAACAATTATTACAAAATAGCAGTGTTGTTAATATCGTCCGTGGAGGCCGATATATCAACCGATGATGATTGTACATATTTACAATACTGATGAGGCGGTTTGAAAAATCAGTTTTTGGACGATGAGGCAGTTTGCGGCGGTTTGTGGCAGTATGTGGTAGTCTTAGGGGGTGAAGCTGATATATCAAGTCAATAAATCGAAAAAAGAAATATATATTTTTTTCAAATTTTAACCCAATTTATTTTAACCAAAATCAAACGAATTCACCACCCACGTAAGAAAGAAGAACCTGACCAAAACTTACAAACCCGAGACAAACCACACTCCTCAGACGGCTGCTAATAAAGACTGAGATGGCGATCGGCGGGAGGCGGTAGGCAGGAGGCGATGGGTGGTGATATAATAATGTTTAAATATTTTTTTAATATATGTTTTGAGTATTTACAAATAATATTTAAAAATATATTACAGTAAATATAAAACGAATTTATTTTCAATTTATCTCTAATTAATTACCTACTGTCTCGGACCCAATAACCACATTTTAGAACATTGCAAAGGGAGTATTTTTTTTTCTAGGCATTATATTTTAACATTGTTTGATTGCACGGGTCATATTATTTCGGATTACTAAACCTAAACTAACTAATTATTTAGTAATTAGTACAAGATCTAGTTTCTTATTTTAGTAAAATCTACTATTAAAAGAAAATTTGGTCAATGTGATCTATTTCATAGTGTTTTTACATTAACATTAATTCAATCCTATTATAGACCTACATATAGCGATGTCGATTCTCCATGCACGTGTCGAGCGCGGCTGAATGTCGATATCCCAGACGACACCAAATGCATTGTCGCCATGTCTTTCATGTCAATTTTTCGTTGTCAACCGCCGTTCGAACTTCACTATTACTTAGTCTATCGATCACTATTTGGACACTGTTTAAGTTTGAAGATTATACACACAACTTTTTATTAGTTTAACACCCACATCTCGCGTCAGTAAATTATTGGATTGTGTGTCAGTTTATAAATATTCAGTGATTTCATGACTATAATCTCGACAACCTTAATAAGAAAATGAGTTAGAAGTATTCAGTAGCTTCAATATACAAATATCTGTTTACATATCGTTAACTCAAGTATGATCAGGCAGTCATACTTTCCTTATAATCAGAACTCACCTCCGTGGATTTGATGGGGTGGGCCTCATTCATGCTTCCTCGGGCTTTCGGTCGTGCTTGGTCATTCTAGCATTAAATACCCTTGTCAGGGCATTTAATTCACTGCTAGAGACATAACGAGTGTTTGTCAGTGTCATTAAAGCCGCTCTTCCGTACTTGTCCTGACCTTCAGGCCTATCGGCAGGACTACCCTAGTCCTCTTCCGAGCGCCGCTTATACGCTCGGAAAACCCCGTCATCACCTCTTCATGCTGGGGACCTAAGCTTTGGAGGAGAGGGCTTCCTCCTGCACTCTCCTTTACGGGCCTTGCGTCTTAGTGGACCTCCGACGAACCTTCCTTAATGGACTTCCAAGATGTTGGGCCCTTGGGCCAAACCTCAGTCCGGATCAATGTGATCCATGCTTATTTACTAAGTCTATGATTGTAAATATGTAATTATGATTATGTGATAAATTATGCATTACTTGCAATTTTAAATATGGAATAATACTAATGTACTATGTAGGTCCGATTCTTACATAAGTCGTAGATGTGATTTTAAATGGCCCCATCATAAAATTGAATTCTTATGAGTAGAATTATGTGCCTATTATTAAAATTTTCATAATATTGGAATCCAAAATATGAGAAGCGACATTGCACAATTTATTGTGCTTATAACTCGAGCGAATGAGATATATATATCGGTACTCTTAGGGCTCTTTTGGTTTGCATTATTAGCCTTGATGGGATCAATAGTACCTGGTAGTATAATGTTTGGTTTGGATGTTTTTCCAAGCCTTGACAAGTGGGCCCACCACTTTTATCCCTCAATCGAATTATTACTTGTCAAGCCAAACTTGGCTTGACTATTTATCACCAAATAATACCCTTCTATGATACATTGTGAAATATCAAAGAACTCCGCATCGGTCCAGACTACGGG
>NW_012192977.1:300724-316679 GCF_000504015.1 Erythranthe guttata
ACCATGGGGTGGTGGTGGTGGTGATGTTTCTGACGGCGGTGGAGCGGAAGGAGGAGGAGGTGGTGGATAAATAATTAATTCCATTTAAGGGCATTTCAGACTCTTTGCAAATAATCACAAATTAGACAAGCAAAATCAAGGAAACAAAACATGAAATTGTTCATCACGTGATTAGCACACACGTAACAATACCACAAACCAAAGGTAGTGCTTGTTGTTACACATCACCATTTTAATCCCAATATTTTATATCCCATCCCTACCTATCTATCCAAACTACTCAACCAAAAGAGCCCTTAATGATAAAATTCATATCAATATAAGATCGATTGTTTTGACCTAAAAGTCAAAATTCATATCAATATTATAAAAAAAACTAGTTATAATTAGTACTTTAAATTATTTTTATATTGTTTTTTAGTCCCAAAATAGTATTAAATTTCAATTTTAGCCAATGTTTTCCATTAGCATCTAAAGCTTATGTGACGGAGGGAACCAAATATATCTAAAATTGAACTTTTAAGATGTATATTAGAATAATATGGGCAAAAAGTGGAATCGGGTAAAATATGAAGGATGAAAAGTGTAATTCTCCCATATCGACCCACTCTAATAATATTTATCTGGGAATATGGTAGAAGATCCAGAAATTGGGGTTTGAGAAAAAAAATAATAAATAAAGGCGTAGTAAATTTGGAGGAACTATTCGTGTGACTATGTGCGTGTTCGTGAGGATTGGAGCGCCTTGTGTCCGCATCCATCAATTTGAGATCTTTCAGTTCGAGAATTAAACGACGGCGTTATGATCATATTTGAATCATACTGAACTCTAGATTTAATTCCGCAATCATCTACATCAATTGCATTTAAACTGCAATTGTTTTACGAATTTAACTGGATAATCGGACAAAAACTCCTAGTGATTCGATTGCCAACACTTTATTAGCTGTTTCTAAGACAAAACAATATAATATTTTGGGGATGTGATACAAAATCATGTAATAAACTTCTTTAGTTGGTGGTGGTGTTGCTAATAGCTTGATTATAATTGATGATTGAAATTGATTCGATTCGTGATCCAATCATGCTATATTAAGGATAAATTACAACCACCCTTGAGGTATGGTCAAATTACGAAAAAAATCTCTCATATTTGGTTAATTACATCTACCTTTCAACTATGAATCTTCTTACATTTCCACCCTTATGGTGTTAAATTCAACATAATTATCTAGATTCCGTGTAATGTTCTCTAGTTTGTACTCGTTTTGTGAAAAATACAGTTTAGATGCACTACAATCTGATATATACAAGCCAAAAAACACATCTTATGAACATTTAACTTCAAAATGTGGAGCTCGAATGGGATAAAACTAGTTTAAAAGTAAGAATATTTAATATAATCTAGAAGATTCCACTAAATTTGCAACCGCATGGGTGGACGAGTAAGAAGATTTATAATTAAGGGGTAATTGTAATTACTGAAACATGAGAGAAATTTTCGTAATTTGACCATAGCTCAGGGGTGTCTGAGGTAGTAATGTACCTAGGGGTGGAGATCGGACCGATCGGATCGGAATCCACCCCTTCGGAAAATTTCCGATTTTTTTCGGAAGTGAAAAATCACTTCCGGTTCCGATTCCGAAAATTTCGGAGTCAAAAGGTCGTTCCGATTTCGATTGCGAAAAAAAAATCGGAATTTCGGAATTTTCGGAAACATCGTTGATTATGCCCGGCGACTGAAGCACGGAAGAAAAGCAACGGCCACGGCGGAGATTTATAGAGAATAACGACAACTTTTGGCAGCAACTCCGGCGATCTTGAGAAAAAGGACGGTTGTATTTTGCAGCAATTCCAGCCTCTGTTTCGCGAAGGAAAGATATGGAAGTTAAGTGTTATGACTCATATGGTAGAGAAGAAGAGTCGGCGGTCGAAAGAAAAAAAATAGTTCAGAGGAGGGAGCTGTTAGCGGCGCAAGAAGAAGTAGAAAAAAAAAGTTCAAAGGGGGGAGATGTGAGCGGCGCAAGAAGAGGAAGAAATTAGGGTTTTATTATAAGTTTGTGGTATTTACTGTTTAGTCCTTCAAATTCTGAATATTCAATATTTGGACTGATCCATTTGCCTTGCTGGGCTGCCTTGCTAAAGTGGGCTTTTCAAAGCCTAACTAGAAACAATATAGTAAATTAGTAATGAAGAAATATTAATAAATTTCGGAAAATTTCGGAAAATTTCGGAAATATTATCGGAAATTTCGGAATTATTTTCGGATTGGAATTCGGAAATTCCGAATAATTCATATACAATTCCGATTTCGATCCGATTTTTTCGGAAAAAAACGGAAATCGGAATTTCGAAATTCGGACTACAAAAATTCGTTCCAAAATCGGAAAAAATCGGATCGGATTCGGCGGAAATCGGAAATTTCGTTCCGATTTCCACCCCTAAATGTACCCTATATTAAAATATGTAAAAATAAACCCCAAATTAATTTGACAGCTTGGAGGAATCAAAATTATTGTAAGTAATAACAAACAAAAATAATGAGTAGATGTGACATTAAATTATATATCCACCACTCATCATCTAATTCCAAAATATGAAATAATCCTTGTCAAAACATATACCACACAGATTCCCAACTGCCCATCTGAATCTTCTTCCTCTGTTTCTGATCAATCATGCTCACCACCAAGTGTCTGAGCCTCCACCCCCACCACCACCACCACCCCAAACCCAAGATCTTCTCTACCCTGAAAACAAAGCCTTATTACAACTCTACCCTTCCCCAAAACAAATGCAACAGATTCTCCCCATTTGCGATGACGTCATCATCATCATCATCTGGCGGGGACCACCACCACCACCACCAATCTCTGTTCTTCGAACCCGACCCGACCCTAACCAACGACGATCTCAAGCCGACCACGTCCGATCAGCGCACCTTCACCGGCCTAGAAATGGCCAGTTTGTGGGTGGGGCTAGTCGTCGGAGTTCCGACGTACTACCTCGCCGGAAGCTTGGTCGACCTCGGAATGGCGTGGTGGCAAGGAATCGCCACCGTCGTCGCCGCCAACGTCATCCTCTTATTCCCGTTAGTCCTCACCGGCCACCCGGGCACCAAATACGGAATCTCCTTCCCGGTTCTGGCCAGATCCTCCTTCGGAATACGTGGGGCCCACATCCCGACCCTCCTCCGGGCACTCGTCGGCTGCGGCTGGTACGGAATCGAGACTTGGATCGGCGGCGAGGCGATTTTCCTCCTCCTACCGGAAACAGTCAAACAGTCAACGCTCGCGAAACCCTTGCCCTGGCTCGGAACCTCACCCGTGGAATTCGCCTGCTTCATCGTGTTCTGGTCGGCGCAGCTGGGGATCGTGTGGCGGGGGATCGACGGAATCCGCGAGCTCGAAAAATACTCCGCCCCGATCCTAATCCTCCTCACCTGTTGCCTTCTTACCTGGTCGTACGTAAACGCCGGCGGATTCGGACACATGCTCTCTCTCTCTTCGTCGCTCTCGAACTCGGAGTTCTGGTCCCTCTTCTTCCCTTCGTTGACCGCCAACATTAGCTTCTGGGCCACACTCGCGCTCAACATCCCTGATTTCACGCGCTACGCCAAAACCCAAAAGGATCAAATCATCGGCCAAGCCGGCCTCCCTATATTTATGGGCGCGTTCACTTTCGTCGGCTTGGCCGTAACTTCTTCCACCAAAGTGATCTTCGGGACTTTGATCTCGAACCCGATTCAACTCCTTGGCGCGATCGGAGGAGTTTGGACAAAGATTTTGGCCATCGTTGGCATAAGCCTCGCCACCATAACCACCAACATTGCCGCCAATGTGGTTGCTCCGGCGAACGCGCTGGTCAATCTCAGCCCGTCCAAGTTCACGTTCCGTAAGGGGGCGATGCTGACGGCGTTGCTCGGGATCGCGTTTCAGCCGTGGAGGCTTCTCCAGTCGAGCGAGAGCTTCGTGTACACGTGGCTCGTGGGGTACTCTGCTTTGATGGGGCCGATTGGGGGGATTATTTTGGTGGATTATTACTTGATTAGAAATGCGGATTTGAGTGTTCGGGATTTGTACACTTTGAGTCCGAAAGGGGCTTACTATTACTCCGGTGGGTACAATTTGGCGGCAGTGGCGGCATTGATCGTGGGGATTTTGCCGGTGGTTCCGGGTTTCTTGAATAAGGTTGGGGTTTTGGGTTCGGTCGGTGGCGTGTTTACCGTAATTTACAACAATGCCTGGTTCATTAGCTTCTTCTCGTCCGGGATTTTTTACTGGATGATTTCGTCTGTTAAAAGAAATCGGGACAATCAACAGCAAATGGAACCCTTGCTACCTCAATCTTAGTTCTTTTTACCATGTTTGTTTTCACCTTTTTTTATTTTGTAATATATGTACATCTTTTATGTGGTTAAAATGATCTCGAGCTTTGTTTAGCTGATCGAGCTCACGAACCAGCTCAGCTTATTCACACACCTCTAAGTTCGACTATGGTTTTTTAGTAGTCAACTAGTAGTTGTCAATCAATATTTTAGTTACTGGTCTATATTTTTTAAGTAGTCCATATGAAGTTTTTTAGTTGGTCCCTTGTTTTCTTTTAACTAACAATTTTTGCTAGTCAATTGAGGCCTCTTTGATCAGTGTGATTATACTTTATTAACTAAATAATAGGGGCTAGTAAAATGTTTGGTTGATTAATTTTGTGTTTAGTCAAGTTCGATGCTATATTTATAGCTCGCAATTAAATATTATTATTTATTAAATTAGTAGTAGCCATCCTCATGCGATTAATTTTGCGTGGTATTAAAAAAAAAAATACAATTTTGTCCTTAAAACAATATCTTATTTTTGTTAATCAAAAGACATTTAAGACAATTCACATTTAATATCAAAATTTAACAAACTTACTACAAGATTTAATCTAACAAACCAAACATCTTCTTGAGTAAATAATTTGTTCGTCAATGGGATATTAATTCAATCTTACATAATCCAATGTAATTTGATATAGGTAAGCAAACGAGGCCTTAGTCTTTTACTTAATCGACTAAATTTTTCGGCAATTCAACTAGGGTTATTAAGTTAGTCGACTAAATTTTAGGGTAAATTACGGCCACCCCCTGATTAAGGTATAATTACGACAAAACCCCTCTTGTTTGCATAATTACAACCACCCCTCAACTATATATTATCTTACACGTCCACCGTTACAACATCAAATTTACCTAGGAATGTTCATCAGGTCGGTAAACCAAACGAAAATTCATACATACCGATTATTGAACCGTTAATTCGGTGTGGTATCCAATTTTATTATATATATGTGTGTGTGTGTGTGTGTGTGTGTGTGTGTGTGTGTGTGTGTAATATTAGTATTTAAAATAAAATTAATTTTAAAAAATTTAAATTTTAAATATTTATAATAAAATTTTGGTAATTCGGTTATTTATCGAACCAAACGCTAAACGGTATGAAATTTTGGCGTACCGCAATATCTGTACAATTTTTTTCCGAATCAACGCCCCTAAATTTATCAACTGGAAGGATTCTTTCTTAAGATAATACATAGTTGAGGGGGCGTGCTTGAAATTATGCAAACATGAGGGTTTTTTTTCCTCGTAATTTGACCTTATCTCAGGGGTAGTCGTAATTTTCCAATTTTGTATGCATGAATTTAAGAGGACACCTAAAAATAATACCATTTTTTTCTCACTTCAATAGCACCAAAATAAAAATTAGTTAATTAATAGGTAATGACATGAGTACCCTTAATGAACAATACCACAAAAACATACAAAATTCTTTTTTCTTTCTTCAATACCAAATACATAGAAACCTTCAAACCCTTTTCCTTCTTCACAAATCCTTCAACCTCCTCCTTCTTCTTCCTCATAACAAATCCTCCTAAAAACTCTCAAAACCAAAGAAATCAAAACTTCACACAAGTTGCAAAATGGAGTCAAATGACAACAAGATGGTAGTTGAAGACCGAGGAGAACCCATTAAGGTATATATCCATGTCTTTTTTGAGCTTCGAACTCGATTTTGATATTTTCTTTTAGAAATCCGTCCTCAATTTTTCGACACATACATGTTGAATTTTGTATATTATTTGATATGTGTGTGTCGAAACTTTTGGACATAAATGTGTCAAAAACTCCCATAAATTCGACACAAATGTTTCGACAATGTTAAAATATACATTAATTAGAAAAACATAGTTGTCGACATATTTCTGTCGATTTTGTACAAAAATTCGTCTACAATGTGTCGAAATATGTCCAATTAATTCGACATTTTTGTGTCGAAATTTTAGTTACTACAATTTATTTAAATTCTCTACTTTTTTTGTAGATCGATTTTCCGATGCATTTACCACGTCAAATATATTCCCAACAAAAGAAGATTTATTGACATGGGTTCGTGAAGTATGTAAACGAATGGAACGGTAATGACGACCTCGGGTTCTAATGACTGGGAAAAAGGACGTAGAAGACCGTATGTGATTCTTGGTTGTGAGCGTGGGTTCCTTTATGGTGGCAAGCATGTGGCTGGTGAACATGACCAAAGATCAGGAAAAATGAGCACCGGTTCTAAAAAATGCAATTGTCCGTTTAAATTGAATGGGACAAAAGTAGATAAACAAGATGGAAAAGGTGGGTGGGAGTAGACTGTTAGCAGTGGTATTCACAACCACAGCTTGTTTGAAGCATGGCAAGGAAATTCTCATGCCAGAAGATTTATCAAAGGAAGAGACTAAACTTGTTCAAGATTTGAAAGGAATGGTGAAACCAAGGGCAATTCTAAGACTACTAAAGCAAAATGACGCGTCCAATGTAACTCGTATGAAGACAGTTTACAATGTTATCTAGAAGATAAATTTCGAAGAGTTATCTAGTAGATCTCAATTGCAATTTTTGTTCGCCAAGCTAAAAGAAGACGAATACTTCTCGTACCATAGATCGAATAATCGTAATGAGGTTATCGACTTGATGTGGATCCACCCGAAATGCATTAAGTTGGCACAGTCGTATCAGTACGTATTCGTCATGGATTGCACATATCAAGCCAATCGTTATGGACTCCCATTTGTTGAGATTGTGGGTTTTACTTGCACCAGCATGACGTTCTCGATTGCCTTTACATACTTGGATCACGGAAAGACAGAAAATTTCGAACGGGGGTTGCGTTGTTTGGTGAAGGTCATGAGAAAGTGTCAGCGACCTAATTGCATTGTAATAGATCGAGATTTGGCTTTGATGAAGCAGTATTCAATGTGTCTTGTGTCGGTGGTATGAGAAGAAGAATATATTGGCTAATTGTAAGAAAATGTTTCCAAAGGACAATAGCAAGTGGAAGTCGTTTCAGTCGGCTTGTTCGGCTCTTATTGAACGAGATACCATAGATATGGATGGCAATGGGGCGGGTTTTGCAATCCCCATCCCCGCCCTGCTAGAGATATCCCCATCCCCATCCCCGTTAAAATCCCCGAAGTTTATAAAATAAATCCCATACCCGCCCCGCAAAATCCCCATGGGTACCGCCCCACAAAATACCCGTTTTTTTTAAGTAAATAAATCTGCATTCTAATTATTGTTACGTCTTGTTTTTTAAAATTTTCTTGATAATTTGAAAATTGTCTGTTTCTACTTTTTATTTTTTTAATAATTAGCAATTTTAATATTTTTATTGTAAGGAACTCAAAAGTTAGTTTGATATAACTTAAAAATTCCAAAAAAAAAGGAAAAGAAAGATTTGAACAGTTACATTTCGACGCTTAGCTGTCGAAATTGTTTAAATTTTCGACAGCTATGTGTCAAAAATTGACATTTGTTTTTTTTATTTTTTTGATAATTAACAATTTAAATATTTTTAATTAAAGGAACTCAAAAGTTAGTTCAATATAACCTAAAACATATATTTCAAGTGTATTTGAACGTATAAAATCAAAATTGCAAAAAAAAAAAAAAAAAACAAAAAAAACAAACAAACAAAAAATCTAAAACAAACAATAAACATCGAAACTCAATTAAAGTTGCAAAAACTCCTTCAAGACAAAACAAACAAAATTCATTTAAAACATCGAAAATCAATTAAAATTAATCTTGTGTTTTTTTCGTCCTACTAAACAGACTTGTTTCATAAGTGGTTGTCCTTCTGACGTAGTATGAGGAGGAGGTGGAAGTGGGGCATCCGACGAGCCAGATGGAGGTGGTGGTGGGGCATCCGACGCGCTAGGAGGAGATGGTGGTGGGGCATCCGGCTCGATCAATCTGATAATGTTATTTATTGTCCCCCACATGACTGTATGGGCGTCGGATGATGCAAGTCCTCGTACCTCGCTAAGTATACCCTTCACCAAATCCAGAATTTGCAAAACTTGGTGACCATATAACCTAACAAAATAATTAATAAAAAATTTAGAAACCACCTCAAGTAGTAGTAACAAATTACTAAACTTGTATTTTACCTGATCTGGTATCAGATCAGCTAAGCGAGATCGCAAGTATATTGCTCGTTCAGGCGTCGAAGCAGACTTTAACCGAGGCTCCCATCGGTTGGCTAATGGCCCCTCGAACTCCATCTTCAATGTGCTACCCGCCAAATGCAAAAAGTGCTCGTAAATTCATGATTGGAAGAGCATTTGCCAGCCAGCCATCGAATTCGTTGAATTTTCTGGGCTGACGATAGTTCATGGTACAACCGGCAAAGACATGCAGTGCCTCAAACGTACTCGCCGATTCGATCCAAATCCGCGACGAGATTTAGATACTCCACGCTTACTATATTCTCAGACTTGTCGCACAATATGATAAACCCCCACAAAAATAACAAATATGGCCGAATTGCATATGTCCCTTCTCCGCACTGTGTCTCCCCGTCACCTTACTAAATTTGGTCTCCAACCATTCCAACTTGACCGCTTCTCTTATCCACATCTTCCATGTACTCACTAGCAATTTGAGCATCAAATTACTGACATTCTTGGAATCACCTGACAAACGTTCGCAAGATATAGTACGTCCAATCACCGGCAAACCAATCAATGTGCTCACATCATCAAGTGTGATGGTCATCTCTGCAACAGATAAATGGAACGTGTTAGTTGCCGGCTGCCATCTTTCTATGAAGGCTCTAGGTAGATGGCCATCCACAGTCTTGTACGAGGCGAGTACAAGTGACATCAATCGAGCTCTCTGTACGGCCTCCATAATAAACGGCGCCGACACCTAGCTCTTCAACGTCTTCGTGTGCTACCGAAATCGAAATTAGGCGCCGCGCTCCGAGCGCTCTGGACCTCCGTTTACAATATGATAATAATATTATTATCAAAGTTTGGGTACAAATCCGATATCTCAAGGCCTCGGATCGGTTGGTTTCTCGAACCACAGACTTCAACAGTCGATGGGAGAGGTAGAGCCGGCATGGGATTCGCTGAGGAAGAACCCTCTCCAATTGTGTAAGTGTACGTTGCTCCGGAGCCTTAAACATCGCAGACGGATTGCTCTTCGTCTTGGTTGTAATCTTTGTCTTGGTCTTGGTCATAGTTGTCTTGTCCTTATAGACACTTCATTCCTCTTGTTATAGTTTGAGAGTGTCGGGAGTATACGAGGTTTACGTGGTTCTTCCACAGCAAAAAGTAAAATAACACAAATAAATAAATATACTTAAAAAAACAAAACAAAATTGCGAAAAAGAAAGAAAACAAAGGAAAAAACAACAACCCATTTTCGACAAGTTGCTGTTCTCAGGGCCAGCACTAGGCTTTTTGGTGGCCTAGTCAAAAAAAAGACATTGGGTATATAAAATTTATTTTTCTTATTTTTATAGATGCAAATTTATTAATTTTCTTTAAAAAAATATTTTTCTATGGAAAAATAGCTAATTCACTCAATCTTTCTTGTTACATAGTTGAACGTAAATATATTTTTATTAATTTTAATTTTGAAAAACTCTTTCGGCTGAAGCAATTGTTACGGGTATAGTAAATATCATTCTATGGCATATAAACGTATTTGGATAAGAATCAACAACTTTTATATAATTAAGTATATCTGTCGGTTTATCTATTTTGGTGGGTATGACTTTTCTTAACATTTTTAGCTCATAATATAAATCAGAACCATCGATATCCGTTATTGAGTTATTTTTTAAAGAATTTTCAAGATCAATACAACTTTCTTTCAAAGTATTACCACTTAAAGACTTCAATGTTTTAATATTTTAAAAAAAAATTCATAAGTATTTTGATTAGTTTGAAATTGTTCTAATCGAACATTAATTGAAGAATAAGCTTGATCTACAATATATAAGAAATACTCTATTCTAAATGATTCTTCAAGTGATAATATAGTATCATTACTTTTGGTCTCGTCAAATTATTTTTTCCTGTGAACTACGCGTTTTTTGCGAAATATTTATTCAATTCACATCTTTAAGGCAATTTAATTTGTTTAGTAACATTAATCACATAGTCAAACCCATTTTTTCTAAACTCCTCTAAGAATGATACGAGACATTTTAATTGATCTATAGAATAATAAATGGGCATATCTTTAGATTGTAAACTTTTACTAACACAATGGCATAAATTAATTCAAACAGAATATTCATATTAGGTAAAAATTCAAAATTCTCAATCTCACAAGTGGCTAATATCTAGCTTCACTCTTCATTTTAGGATTTAAAGCAGTTCTCCCAATTCAATCAAAGCATTTATTATTTCAATTTGTTAAGTTTAGATGGCCTTAACACTTTCAATGTCACTTTTCCATTGTGTTTGTGATAATGGTTTAACTGTTAACTTCTTTACATTGTTCGTCAATATTTTTCATTTTTTTTTGTAGAGCTAGAAAATGTAGTATATATGCGTTGCATAACTCCAAAGAAAGATATAGCTCTATGATAAGAATTAGCCATGTCACAAATTACTAAATTAAGACTATGACTATCACAAGGAGTGTAAAATGCTCAAGGATTTATTTTAACAATCTTCTTTGCACACCTTGTTTTTCAACTTTCATATTTGAACCATTATCGTACCCTTGCCCTCTCACGTTAATTAATACCAAGTTCAAGATATTTTATTATATTTTGAAGTTCATAATTTTTTCCTGTTATATCATCTATTTTAAAATAATAATAATAAAATATTCTTCTATTTTAATTGGAGTCGTAGATATATTCATACATTATACAACAGAAGACATTTATTTTTGATGACTTGTGAATTACAAACAAATATAATGGAAAAATATTTAGCCCCTTTAATCCTTTTAGTATTATTTTTAATTCACGAGCTAACATATGCACCAATTTCATTTTGTATCTTATGCCCGAGATAATGAATATGTATTTCTCCATCTTTAATACCCCTAAGGCTTCTAGCATTATAGGATCGAATTATGCAATTATTTCAACTAGACAAATTTTATTTTTGTGACAAAGTGCGCAGATACGTTGTTGTATAGAATTTTCAAACATAGATTCTACGACATGATGGTGAGTCTTGTAGTATAATGATTTAACAAAGTGATAAATATTTTATTTCAGAACGTAACTCATTTTATTTATAAAAAAAATAGTAATTATAGAATATATATTAACTCATTATTATATTTATCATATGCTCATCCATCTAGGTTAATTTTAATCACACTAATTGCAGAACATGCTAACTTATTTGAGATATAAAATTTACGTCAAACTCAACAATAAGCATAAAAACATCTAACAATGTATAAATTATGTCGAATTAAGTATATATTTTACTATAACGAATAATGTAGAAATGTTATTCGAACTGCTGACATGCATGTGCAGTACACTTTCATATTATTGAAACTTTTACTCTTTTATTTGTTTAATATTGGAATTCAATTACGTACTGCAAGCTTGACGATTTGATCACAAAGTTTGGTGGTTGAAACACAAAAAGATTTCGCTTTTTATAAAACGAATTGTATACGACCCACTTTGATTATGTTTGTGCAGTAAGGAACGGTCATAAATATTCTATAATTATAGGTTTCAAATTCAGAAGTATTCTACAAATACAAACATAAGAAGTAACCAAACTACTACCTTAATGCTTTCAAAGATTTATTATCCTTGCTTCTTTTGACAAAATTATGACGATACTCCCCTTTGGCTAAGTTTATTTAAAACATTTGATAAGTTGTTTTAAGAGCAGATAAATTGTTACGTCTTATTTTCAGAATTAATTTTTTAAGAGTGTTTTGATAATAAGTTTATAAGTAGCTTTTATAGTTTTTAAGATTTAAGTACAAATATGGATAATTAAAATAATTATTTAAAACTCTCTCGCAGCTTGTTTTTAAACTTTTAAGATCTTTTTGACTTTTTTTATTTTACTTAACGCTTGAAAAAACATTTAAACTCTTAAACATTGTATAAATTATTTTTAACAGTTTATAAATTTAACCAAACATCCTCTTTAATAGTTCGTAAAATAATTATTATCCGTCAATAGAGATTTAATGTGGAGATTTGAGATTTAGGGGTTTGAATCCAAGAAGAAAGGTAAGATGAGCCAGAGAGATAAGAGGAAATTTTGGGTCAAATACTAATTAAATTTGAAATTAACTTTTCCTTTATATATATAAAAAATCAGTTCACGTTTATCTAAGAATTCGGGCTCATAAGAAAATAATTTATAAATTGAATTACATAAGGAAAATAATGAATTATTTTTACTAAATATAGGATATTTTTTTAATTTTATTTTATAGCCATGTTTTAGAACCTATTTTAGTAGCTATAGAAATCTTAATATAAAAATTAATTCTCATCTAATATCTATCATTAACTATCTACAAAACTACATTTATTTTCTACAATTTATAATCTCAAATACATTGGAAGAAACTCTTAAATTCGTTTAAATTCATTTATACTACAAAATATTTTGCCCGATGGAAAATATTCACTATAATCGACTTCTTTAAACGTCTCGAGATGATCCTGGTCCAACTTAGCAACAAAAAATATTATCCATTATAAAACCTGGCACATAAAACAGAGAACAGGAAACTTTTTTCGCACCGAAATGAAAGTTTACCTCACTTTCAACCGTATCATCCTCCAAAATCAATAAATCCATGTTCTTAGTGATTAATGATGATTAATTGTGTGATATTCTTCCAAAGTAACGTCGAAGGAGACTTATAAAAATAGTTTAAAAGAATAAGATGAGATATATTAGGTTTTGAAATTTTAAATAAACTGTCTACGTTTAATTTACTAAAACTCTTCATGCGATATTCTGCCAACATAATGTCGTAAAAAACTTCTAAAAGAATAGGATTTGAAAAAATAAGATGGAATATATATTAACTTTTGATTTTTTAAAATAAAATGTCCTACAGTTACTAAAACACGTCACCACCCATTACATAAATACGAATGTATAAAGATTATCGGTATTCGGATTTCGGGGCCTAAAAATCTAGGACCTTAGAACTGGTCTCTTTGCGGCTTACTTGACTGAAATGATTTGTCAATCCAGTAGGTGACAATGCAAGAACAACTTAGTTTTCTTCATCCAACAAAACAAACAAACACAGTACATACATGTGATATATATATATATATATATATATATATATATATATATATATATATATATATATATATATATATATATATATACACACAACAAAATAAAGGATAACTACACACACCCGCGCGGTGGCATTTTGTTTTTATTATGTGAGAGGATGGATTTTAATCTTGTGGCCAAATCAGGGCCTCAATCATTATTCCAAATTTGCAATCTGTATTGATAAATTGAGGTACAAAAGTACAAAAGTAGTAACTAAATTTCTTATCGTCATTTTTCAGGTTGAACTCGTTGCACGCAGTACAGTATTGATATTTACGTTTTGAATGTGCTGCTTTCTAACTCGATCTCGATCTTATGTTCAATATGAGTAATTTATTAACTTAGGCCAGAGGATGCAAACGTAATCCGGAATGAATGGGCATAAAATGAATGTACGCGGCTTTTTAAGTCCACCGTCAAATCGCAGGGCTCGACTTTGGTGAGATGGTGGAAACTAATTAATTAGTTGGAAAGATTAACCATAATTAGTTAAACAATTGAAATTTGTTTGATATTTAGTATCTCAATAATCATGATTAGATACATCATACATATACATATATCTAAATGTAATTTTTTTTTCCTAAATACTATAAAGGATAAGATCAATAAAGCAACAAAAGAAAATAAATAATGCTTGCCAACTGGAATCGCAGGCAAAACAGCTTCATTTATATTAATTAAAAAATAAATATTGATTATATCTATGTTGAAGAACTTGTAACAAATAATTTACGTCCATAGCAACATATTGTGTGGTTGTTTAGATAAATTCGTTCTACAAATAATTATTTTGATACGTGTCAAATTCCGAATATAAAATTTGGATCGGTATTTGGTAATTTTCTTTTCTAATTCCAGTACTCGATACGGTATACAATAATGATGTCCGATATATCTTACTGTCTGAATACCAAAATGTTTAATATTTTTTTTCTATTTAAATCCTTAACGGTTGTAACAAATTATAATTAATACTTATAGATTGATAATTTTTTTCTATTATTTACAAATTAGACTATATATATTGATAATCAATTTTCGTGTTTAGGGCCGATTATCGGAATTTAAATGTCAAGTTCAAGAATTAATATCAACTATTTCTTTACCTTTCTTAAAATAAAATAAAAATTATTTACAATTTTACCGGTACTGAATCAAAAAAACCGAATTAATTCCGTAAAAAGTGTACCAGATCGAATAATTCGGTTTAGTTACAAATGTTCAACGTAGTACCTAAATTCCAATTTTTCAAAATTCCGATACGATTTTACCGAATGAACACGTATGATCTATAATCTACACAAACTGCGGTAAGCTATAAAATAATGCATATTAATTATATACATTGTAAACAAAATTGAATAATAAAAAAATAGGTGAGGTGGATATTTGACATGCAACGAACGAGGAACAAAAGACAAAGACATACAACGTAACGGAGGGGGATCAAATTAAAACCTATTATTATTCCACCTCATCATCATATATCAACATCAAACTTTTCTCTCTCATAATTAATCTATATAAATTATATCTACTATACCTAGCTATGATTTTCTCGATTGACTTTTGCTGAGCTTCTCACAAACTCACACGTGCTATACAAATATTATTATTAAATTTCTGTTTATTTTTCTTGTTTTAGGAAAAAAAAAACTGAAAATAAGTCAGTAGTCACAGGTCAGATTTGATATGGTATTATTTAAAGGAATTAGTGATGCACGGCTCAAAAGTTCATTAATTCATTAATTTAGGGCTCTGTTTGGTTGGTTGAAAAATTAATATAGAAGTGAAGTTAAATTGTAAAGAATAAAAAGTCATACTTGCGTGATTTTTGAAAAAACAAAAAAAAAAAACCAAAAAAAAAGAAGAAAGTAATTAATGCCGTTGGTATTATAATTTATAAGTGAATGGTATAATATTGTCATGGATTAATTAAAAAAAACTCCATAACAACTATTGATTAATTTGAGGAAATAGTTGGTAAACATTACAATTTGAAAATTGTACTGTCGTCGACATAGAAATTTGCAATAAATCACCAACTAATAGCCAATACAATTCGTTATTAATTCAGGTCTCAAATTAAAAATTTAAAATAAACTTAGGCTATACAAATGATTCGGCTTATGCAAATTGAGACTCACATAAACATATATCAAACTCCCGAGCTCAAGTCTCTAGTCTCCACCGGGAATTCATAACATATTTGAATTTACAGTGTTTATATTTTTTCGATTCAAGAGAAAACTTATATATATATATATATCATAGAAAACAACTTGATATGTAGTAAAGTGATGACTTTGTAATATTCATTCAA
>NW_012192977.1:329043-342224 GCF_000504015.1 Erythranthe guttata
TACATATATATATATATATATATATATATATATATATATATATATATATATATATATATTTTAATAATTCATTTAATGTTTGCGGTTGAATAAATGAGTATCAAATAAAAATAATAAAACTAGCATCAAATTAATTTATGATGCTCAATTTTAATGTTTGGCCATTGGAGTTGCGAACCTATCTCAAATAACCCCTTTAGTCTATTAGGATTCTCAGTTAGAATAGAATTTTGGATTTATTATTTAGATAGATAATTAATTGTCTTCATTATGGAAAAAGGAATTCTAAGATTTTATCATCTTTAAATAACTTTAATTTCTTGTGTTAGAATTTAATTTGTTCAATTATAATTTCATTTTTGAATTTCGAAAAGATGATATATTGCACTACTAAAATGATGGAGACTAGAGATTACATACATATAAAAACGACTTCACATTGTTTTTTCTTAAATCTTGTTAAGACTTAAGACCTGAATTTATTTATTTTTCTATGCCGGTTTGTTTGATTATTGTTGAATACGCGTATATTATGTCATGTTTTTCTATACCAGTGTGTTTGATTTTTATTTTTTTTATTTATTTATTTTTTCTATATTTTTTTTTTAATGTTTTTTTTAGTGTCATGTTTTTCTATGCCGGTGTGTTTGATTATTGTTGAATCCACATATATTTATGTCATATTATTCCGCAGTTGTCATATTACAAGAATATATTGATTGATTGATTCTTGACTTGAAAAATAATTATTCTAGTCTTAATTTCTGACCATATCTTTTTTGTTTATTATACTTTTGAATGTAGCTAATTAGTCATTTCTTGATTTCAAGATTTTTTCTCCACCTTAGTCAGTTTCCCAAGGCAAGAAAGAGATTTTTTAGTGTATACTTTTATACTCCAACATACATGAGTCTTGTGTTTATTAGTCGTTACTATGTTATTTGTTCAATTTTGACTTAGAAATTTCCATTTCACATTGGCTTCTAAAAAACTTCCTCAGACCCGAAACCGACCCGTTTGGTGCAGGTCTGAGTAAGTTAAACGGTTCTGGATCGCTTAATGAGTTTTAGTTTTTAGAACCGCATTGTTTTGGGTTAGCTTACGGGTCTTATTGATACCGATCTAAAACACACATGTATAAATACATTATGTTTTAACAATTAATATGGGTAAAAAACATAAAATCCCCTTGTGTTAATGAAAACATGCGCCAAATCTCGCCTGTGTTTTTTGTCTAGCGTAAAAACCTCTTGTGTTTTATTTTACTTTGCACGAAATCTTTTTTTTCCGTTAAAAGTTAACGCCTTTAACTATAGATGGGATTTTATGCAAAAAAAATTCATAAAAAAGGGAGATTTAGTGCATGGTTTTGCAACATAAGGGTGGTCTACGCAAAATTAATTTATTCATTTAAAATTCAAATTATTTTCTTAAATTAAGTTGAATAGATCTATTAATTTAAAATATGAAAATTAAGAAAATAATACTCGATGAGATAGAAGTTGAAACGAACTCTCAAATTATTTATGTTCTTTAAACACATAATTAATCAAGAATAAATTATATAAATATATAATAATTCTAATAAATGAATTATATAATTTAAAAAATCAAAATTTATACATTAATAAATTATATCATATAAATTATATAAATGAATTATATAATTTGTAGTAGGTGTGGAAGGGATCACATTGCTTTACTGTATGGTCTTTTTTCGAGACAAGTACGAGCACTTAGTAATATTCCTTGGACAGTTTATAGGTGGCTTGGGACAACCCTGAGCGATTGGTTATTGCACACAAAAGAAGTCGTTAGAATCGGGCGGTTTGAGAAGTGCATGATTACTTGTTGGGAAATATGGTTTTCCCGTAAGCGACATATTTCGACGAAGAGTCGTTGGATGCAATGAAGGTGATGATGTTTGTTTACAAATTTGTGCAGCAGTTGCGACACCCCAATATCCTTAAATCTAGTATTTCAAGGAGACATGTTGAGATAAAATGGCTACTTCCAAATATGGGTGTCATTAATTAAGGTTAATTTTGATGCCGCCATTAATTCAAAGAAATTGTTGGCGTTGGCATTATTGCAAGAAATTAATAACTTGAAAGACTGTGTGAGATGGTCATTGGTATGTGTTCGACAACCTCTAGATCCTACCTCAGCAGAAGCAGAAGCAGAAGCAAAAGCAGCTTTCCTTGCGGTGGAATTTGCTCGCAAAAATGAATGGAGAAAAGTAATTATCGAAGGCGACTCTAGTCTGGTTATTATGGCGATTGAAGACGTTGGAAGCGAACGATCGACTTACGGAAATCCTCAATGTTCGGTTCGAAATCCTCAATGATAAAAATTGACAGTTGAAAGTCCTGGGGGACGCCCCAAAATCATATTAACTATGGGGTTGAAAATCCCGGAGGTGATCGGCCGAGCTCTTAAACCGAGCCGACTCCCGGAACATTATTGGTCTTCAATTATCGGATCTCCTCTCTTATTGGACTTCTTAATTGGTCCCCGCTTACTGGTCTTATATGGCCGGCATTCACTTATTGGAGTTCGGTAATTGGATTTCTCCTATGGATTTCAGACTTTTATTTATAGTCTCCAGTGAACCACTACGTTCGGATCACTAGAGACTAGGGGGAGTATATGATGATGCCCAATTTAGCATTCTATTGGGCTCATGTAAATCTTTGAGATTGGATATCATTGGTGGACCATAACCCAACTTTATCATGTTTAATGGGCTCAAAATTAGGTCAAAGCCTCAAGAATATGTATGACTTATAAATAGGGTAAATTCCACTTTACCCCCTCGTACTCTGCCTAAGAGTCACTTTACCCCCTCGTACTCTCAATTTTATCGATTTACCCCCTTGTACTTGTACAATTTCCCAATACAGCCCTTTTCTTCAATTTTTGTCAATTTTGACTCTAACGCCATTTGGTCAACTCTGTAAATTACAAAATTTAACTGCCTATAACGCGTCGTTTCTCCTCCGTCAATATTGTCATTTCTTCTTCTCCCACCAGTTCCCCTTCCAAGATATCCCCAAGTTGAACCCCTAACTTAGTAAAAATCAAGACCCAAAAATTGATCGATTCCACCCAGTGCAAAGAAAAAAATATATGAATGTGTGAAACTTTCTCTTTTCTAATCTCGAGAGTCAAAATCGAAAAAATTCAATATTTACGTCAATATTTTGACTCTTGACCAAATGGCGTCAGAGTCAAAATCGAAAAAAGTTGATGAAGAGGGTTGTATTGGGAAATTGTACAAGTACAAGGGGGTAAATCGACGAAATTAAGAGTACGAGGGGGTAAAGTGGTTCTTGGGCAGAGTACAAGGGGGTAAAGTGAAATTTACCCTTATAAATACTCCATATTCTTCACCATAGAAGGTACGCTTTATTTACACACATTACACACTCCTACACACACTAAGATACACGATCAAATCACAGATCTCACATCGTCTTCTTCTCTATTTCGTTTTCCTATTATATTACTCTTTCTTGAACTATTTCCCAATTAACTTGAGCGTCAGAGGGTCTCCCCGGGGCTCAAGCCCCAGGATTTCAGGTGAACGGAGCAATATTCCGGTGATCGAGATCGGGGAAGGTGTTCGAGAAGAGCCAATGTTAATGGTGGTTAAATCGACCTCCATCAAAGTGTTACATAGAAAATAGTCCAAGGGGATAAAGTGTATTTTGCCTATAACTTTTACATTATAAGAGTAATTTTGATTTTTCTGTTTTTTAATATTTGGAATTATTTCAGAATCTCATATATATTCCATTTCCGATTAGAAATTAGAAATTCTAAATTATGAAATCCAAAATAAAAAATATTACCATAAAAATAATTTTTTTTTAATCGAACTCATCGAAATTCAAATATGGCGTGACAATTTCCATATCTTGCACCAAAAGGCGAAATCCCTCGCCCCCAGGGCCCCCATCCCTTGGCCCGACAAGGATTGATGGAGGAATGTAAATCATGGTAACTCAACGGCCCGTTAAGGTAGCGGACCCGGACCTGGTGCCCACAAGGAACCAACTCATTGGAGTTGAAATTCCCACACTGCGGCTGCCAAGATTCGATCCTAGGGCCTTGCACCAACTTACCACCTCCGGAACCAGTTGAGCTACACCCATGCGGGCACAATTTCCATATCTAAAATGAGATTACAGAGTGAAAATTGATGAGTCACAGAGTAATTCCAATATTTATTAATTTTTCATATTTCAATTTTTTATTTTCTTCTGAAAATCTCTCAACCAAAAAAATCTATCGACGTTAATTTTCGATTCATACTATAACAGAATATTTGAGGTGAATTTTATATTTGAAAGATTCTTGAATCACGTATGTCTCGAATAAGAAATGAATTGTGCTATTTCCATGTTGTTCAACACGAAACCCGGATTTTGGTTTCTCTTTAAAAAAAAAATTTAATCCCATGTTCTTTAACACGGAATTCAGGATTGCAAATAGGGATTTTGTATTGACTAACACGGAATAACCAATTTTGTTTTCTGAAAAAAACAAAAGAAATTACCTGAAAATTAGGATACTCGTCGTTCATCTGGTTTATCGTAGCTCCCAAGTTGATAAATCCGATGAAAAAAACGCAACAATTTACCAAATTGAAAAGAAGAGAATTTGTTAAATTGTTAGAGTTTTTAGAATTATATTAAAAATTACTTTGCAACCTATCAAAAGCATTTCTGGTCAATCTGGCCCCTTTCCATATTTCACGAAGTAATAATATAATTGAAAATACATAAGAAATAAAAGGGTGAATTGCATTTTGACCCCATAATTAACAATGTTTGGCTTTTTCCACCCTATCATATGTAAAAATAGTTTTTAAAACTATAACATACCATCAAGCATGAAAATTCTCTTCAAAATATCTCTTAAGGTTGATGCGGGAGTGCATTGTTCCATGAGAAATATAATTGCATGGTGGACTTTACCAATTTGAAAAATAGTAGGGGTGCAAAGCACCAATTGGGGTTAATTATGGGGTGCAAAATGCAATTCACCCGAAATAAAATGACAGTTGATTTACCCAAAAAAAAAAGAAAGGTTTAATTTTGAGGGCAAATTACCAAAACCCCGCTGAGGTAAGCCTAAATAACGAAAATCCCCCCCATGTTCTCGTAATTACGAAAACCCCCCTGAGGTATGCAGACGTCTTACAAATCGCTCTAACGGTGTTAGACTCAATAGAATCTTTTTGATTCTCCCGAATATTCCTCCCATAATACCAATTTTGCCCTTGTACACGAAATTACCCTTAGGGGGGTAATTGTAAGCATTTTATTTAATGAGGGGTCATTATGAATGTACAAAATACTTATTTTTCTTAAATTAAACCCAAATATAATCAATCATTATGAATGTACAATGTATTTTTATTGGATTAAAAAAAATCAATGAATGAGATTTCAAAATTTAATTATTTTTTATATATAAAATTAAATATTTTAAAATTCTGAGAAATACAACCATGCATCATTCACGCTAAAAGCATAAATCCGTATGATACTCCTCTGGATAAATAAATCAATTAAATATATAAATAAAAAAAATAAAAAATTATAATATCAAATTATCAATACAAATTACAAAGTAATAAATAAATTTATAAAAGCAATAAATCATCAACTGAAAGGGATGTCAGGGGGGATTTTCGTTAATTAGGCTTACCTCAGGGGGGGTTTGGTAATTTGCCCTTTATTTTTTACATATTTAACAGAAGGATATAATAGACATTTCACGTTTTCGGTTAAAAAAATTCGGTCAACCGTTAGTCAAGGGGGGTTTTCGTAATTACGAGAACATGGGGGGGATTTTCGTTATTTAGGCTTACCTCAGGGGGGTTTTCGTAATTTGCCCTTAATTTTGAGTTCGGTGGTGGTGATAACTGATAAGCGAGCACCACCGTATAATCCACAAGTACAGTAAGCTCACACACGGTGGCCGGAAAACAAAAGTCAACGAACACCGCAACCACCAATTAAACACTCACCAACCCACACCATGTCATTCTCTCTGTCTCTCTCTTCTCTCTCCACCACCACCCACCGCCGCCGACTCCACCGCCACCGCCACCGCCACTCTCCCTCCCCCTCGCTCTCCGTCAAAAACTCGACAGGAAACAAACCACCGCTGCCGCCCACCAAACCCAAATCGTGGGTGAGCCCAGACTGGCTGACCTCTCTAACGAAATCGCTATCCCCAAAAGACGATGATTCAAACATACCCATCGCCAGCGCCAAGCTTGATGACGTGTTGGACCTCCTCGGTGGGGCCCTCTTCCTTCCGCTGTTCAAATGGATGAACGAGTACGGCCCCATCTACCGCCTGGCGGCGGGGCCGAGAAACTTCGTGGTGGTCAGTGACCCCGCCATAGCCAAACACGTCTTGAGAAACTACGGCACAAAGTACAGCAAAGGGCTTGTCGCCGAGGTTTCTGAATTCTTGTTCGGCTCCGGTTTCGCCATCGCTGAGGGCTCTCTTTGGATGGTAATTCTTTAATTGTCTCTTCTCTTTTTTCTCGATTATTATATAATCCTTTGATTTGTAATTTGAATTTGGATTGCAACATTTGGTTGATCAGGATTTAGTTGTTATTTTATGGGTTTTTGGGATGATTAAATTAATCATAGGGTAATTTACCAAGAAAAAAAACCCTTCTGTTTGGGTAATTACAACCACCCCAACTATGAATCTTCTTACATACGATATGAATCTTCTTACATACAATGTGAAATTCAACAGAATCTTCTAGATTCCGTGAACTGTTTCGTTAATGTAATTTATGATGCACCAACATAGTCTTCTAGGCTATGTTTGGTAAGCTTTTGGGCTTCGGTTTCCATTTTATTTTGGATATCTCTTCGAATAAGAATTTAAAAATAAAATAAAGTTTGTTTGTGTTTTGAGAAGAGACAATTTGTAGAGTAGCCAGTCAAATCATGCCTGAAAGGTGTTGGGAAAATGTATTTTGTAAGAATAATTTGAAAGATAAAAAGTGATTTTAGTTTGTATTTTAGTAAATACATATTTTACCGTAGCATTCAAATCATGTTTGTTAGAGAGAGAATCATTTGAGTTTTTTTTAGGGAAGGTTTTGAAAATATTTTAGAAGGATGATTTTATTTTGGGGAAAGACTGAAAACAATTTCAAAACTGGTAACAAACAAAGTCCTAGATTCCGTGAAATGTTCTCTAGTTTATATTCGTTAATTCAATTTCTGATGCACTACAATCTGATATTTACAAGCTAGACACATCTTATGATCATTTCAAAATGTGGAGTTCGAATGGGGTAAATCGGGTACAAGTTAGAGAATATTCCACATAATCTAGAAGATTTCACTAAATTTGATGCCGTTAGAGTGGATACGTAAGAAGATTCATAGTTGAAGGGTGGTTGTAATTACTCAAATATGAGAGACTTTTTCGTCATTTGACCTTACCTTAAGGGTGGTTGTAATTACTCAAATATGAGCGATTTTTTCGTAATTTGACCTTACCTTAAGGGTGGCCGTAATTTACCCTTAAATAATTCAAAATGGAACTGAATTACAGTGCACTGTTATATAATTCTAAAATCTTATGTATCAGTGTATTGTTTCATCAAGGAATCACCTGGTTTTTAGGTTAAAAAATTTATGGTTATTACAGGTTTGCCACTGTTTTGAGTTTAAAAGAAAGTATGGTTATTAATATATAGGCAAGGCGCAGGGCGGTGGGTCCATCGCTTCACAAGAAGTACTTGTCCATAATGGTTGACCGGGTCTTTTGCAGATGCGCCGAGCGTCTCGTGGAGAAACTCAAGCCAGATTCACTCAATGGCTCTGCTGTAAATATGGAGGATAAATTCTCTCAGCTAACTCTCGATGTTATCGGACTAGCTTTATTCAACTACGATTTCGACTCCCTCACTGCCAATAGTCCCGTAATCGATGCAGTTTATACTGCACTGAAAGAAGCAGAGCTTCGTTCCACTGATTTATTGCCGTATTGGAAGGCAGGTTATTCTTTGAACTCATAACTTATTTTTAACGATAAGAACATTTCATTACTTGCTTGTATTTTTTTCTCGTTTGTCAGATTAATGCTCTGTGTAAAGTAGTACCGAGGCAAATTAAGGCTGAGAAGGCGGTTTCTTTAATACGAGAAACTGTGGAAGAGCTAATAGCAAAGTGCAAAGAGATTGTCGAAAGAGAAGGTGAGAGGATAAACGAGGAGGAGTATGTGAATGATGCTGATCCCAGTATTCTTCGTTTCTTGCTTGCTAGCAGAGATGAGGTATTAACATTGATTATTCGTCACGTTATTTTTCTATAAAACTCAATTCGTCACATTTTTTTGTTTTTACTTAAACAAACGGATTGATAAACATTTTTTTTGTTTTTGTTTTTAGGTTTCGAGTACGCAGCTAAGGGATGATCTTTTGTCGATGTTAGTTGCTGGTCATGAAACTACGGGTTCGGTTTTAACTTGGACGGCTTATTTGCTTAGTAAGGTATAATTTGCCATTCTCCTTCATCACTTTCGGTTTTCGATATTTTCACGCAATTGAATAATGTTTCAGAAAGTGTGATTTATTCGTTTGCTTGAGTACCATATCACGAAGCAGCAAATTCGGAGGGTAAAATGGGAAAGGAATATAATGATTGGAGTTTATTGCATTAATGCCCCTAAATCGGATCGATAATAAAATTGGATTATCGGATGGTTTATACTAATATTATTAACACTGGGGAGTTTTTTAACAATTAGACTAAACACAGGGGTACTGAATGCAATAAACTCATATTGTATATATTTGCAGGACCCGTCGTCTTTGAGACGAGCACAAGAAGAAGTGGACAGTGTTTTGCAGGGTAGGCTTCCTACATACGAGGACATAAAGAATCTCAAGTTCTTGACACGTTGCATAATGGAATCGATGCGTCTATATCCTCATCCGCCTGTAATAACTTCAACTTTAAGATATCCGTCAAATGACAAAAATGCCCTTGTTCTTTATCCGATAATCAATCAATTCACTCGAGTGTAAATTCCATTAGGTCCTCTTGAGAAGAGCTCAAGTTGCTGACGTACTACCGGGTGACTACAAGGTCAACCCTGGTCAAGATGTCATGATCTCAGTCTACAATGTTCATCACTCTGCACAGGTATTCGTTTCCTTAGAGACGGGATATTAATTAAAAATATGGGTAAATTACAACCATCCCCTGAGGTATGGTCAAATTACAAAAACTCCCCTCCTGTTTGGGTAATTGCAATCACCCCTTAACTATAAATCTTCTAACACGTCCACCCTTGCGGTTTCAAATTTAGTGAAATCTTCAAGATTATATGGAATATTCTCAATTTTGGATCTGTTTTATCCTATTCGAGCTCCACATTTTGAAGCTAGATGATCATAAGATGTGTTTTTTGGCTTGTATATATCAGATTGTGGTGCATCAGAAACAGTATTTTTGCACAAAACGAGTTCAAACTGGAGAATATTCTACGACATCTAGATGATTATGTTGAATTTGACACCATAAGGGTGGAGATGTAAGAAGATTCATAGTTGAGGGGTACATGTAATTACCCAAACAAGAGGGGTTTTTTCGTAATTTGACCATACCTCAGGGGTGGTTGTAATTTACCCTAAAAATATTAAAAATATTCGGTGATTAAATTCTCTGGTTTTGTTTTGTCAAGGTATGGGACAGAGCAGATGAATTTGTTCCGGAAAGATTCGACTTAGAAGGAGCGGTTCCTAATGAAACGAATACCGATTTTAGGTTAGCTATATACAAACATCACTAGTTTTCTATCGGAGGCCTTAATAAAGTTGTAGCTAATTTAAATAATATTGAATTGCAGATTTATCCCGTTTAGTGGAGGCCCGCGCAAATGTGTGGGAGATCAATTTGCTTTGCTCGAAGCGATTGTAGCGCTTGCAGTATTTCTACAGCATTTGAACTTCGATTTGGTTCCGGATCAAAACATCGGCATGACAACTGGTGCCACTATTCACACAGCAAATGTAATTTCTTCGATTTTTTTTTTCTCGTAACGCGATGAGGATCTTATGGAACAACCTAGTACGAGGACAACAAATAATGTATCGTTTTTTCTTGCAGGGATTATACATGAAACTGAGCCAAAGGCAAACTGCATACACTTCTGCTGCAGCAGTTCCTTAGGTACATTACATTTGTATCCATATATTTTACGGTTAAATGCATAAGTTGTGCCTATTTTATTGTAGTTTTTTGGTGACTGCACGCATATTTTTAGCGTTTGCGGGGTCGTCTCGGACTCGAAAATCACTATTTGTTGAGTGAGTTGTGAAATGATTTAGTGTATTCAAGTTATTCATTTTCTCATTTGCTCCCTCCGCGTCGGTTAAGATAAAAAAAAAATATATAATAAATAACATCCGACTTTAATATAAAGAAAGAAAATTAGTATTAAATGATCTTCTCTAATCTGACACTCTAAATTAGGATTTTTCCTAAAACTCTATGAAATTAAAAATGAAATAACATTGTCCCAGATCGGTTTTCTACAGGAAAACAACATTAAACAACACCTATAAATATGTTCTATCATTTACATAAAAATCATGTTATATTTTGCAAGCTAAAGGGTTCGTTGCTTATACTCAACAAGCAACTGATTTCTAACTTCTGCGTTGGAGTGCAATCATTGGGCCATTGCGTTGGAGTGCAATCATTGGGCCACTCCGACGTTACCTTAGACACATAGCAACAACATTCATTCTCTATTCTCATGGGTCCGGAAAGCCATGATGGATGAAATGGCAACCATGGCTGCGGCAGAGGTTGTGGCTCAATTCATCGACGCTAAATACGGTACTCCAATACCAAGAGCCGACTCTATCTAAGAGAAACCCTTCAATTTCCAATACCAAGAGCCGACTCTGTCTGAGAGAAACCCTTCAATTAACCATCAGATCGGGTCCCTCGTATGGATGCCCACCGTCCTCAACAAAGCTTTTCATCAAAATTGGCCTCTCGAAGAGATATCAATCACCGATGGCCTCATCGAAGTCTTTCCTCGGATTTGGCCCCTAAAGGAATATTCAATGACGAGCGACGCATTACACAACTTATTCTTGATGGAAGACGAACTACCCACTAGACAATATAGTACCGTTCCACCTTAAAAGATAAAGCACAACTTATTCTTGGCGAAAGACACATTTTCCACTATGCAATCAAATCAATGGATATTGCTCCACCAAAAAGTATAAAGCATTAAGTATATACTCATAAATCTCAATTAACAAAAAAAAAAAAAGATTACGTTTAAGTCAAAAGTTGAAAAGGGAAAAAAAGAAAATGTTTGAACTAAAGTGAGACAAATCTTGACTTTGCGGGCAAACGCCCACCTCGGAATCAGCCCTTTTGCGAATCGGTAGCGTATAGGTCGACCAGATCCAAAACGCTCGCATGAGTCTCTTAAGATAAAAATTGTATCACGCCTTGGGAGCCACACTCTCCAGGTGTCCGGGTTTTAAAGCTTGCGTTCTATGAGCGCTCTATCGCAATAAGTTGGCGTTTCAGACATCGCATTTCTGAGTCAACCCGCTCCGCAGGAAGTCGCGCTCCGCCACCATAAGTTGACTCACGGGTCACGTCATTCCAAGTCACGAATCTCCCCGTTCAACAATTTTATAAATTTTCTAAGTAAAATGGCAAAATTGTCCAAATCGGGAAAAATCCCCTTTACGTTGATGTCGACGATGCGAGAACACGATGGCAAAAAAGCTATGACAAATTAACAAAAAAATTACAAAAAGAAAAAAGATTGAAACATTACTGGTAAACATGAAACGGGATTTAGCATTTCAAATATATTAAATTATCTTTTGAATAATGTAGCATTGAGTTATCTCCAAATTGTTTCACAATTTAGTTATTTAGTTAGTACCTCGAAAGATCTAGATCTCAATTTTATCATTTGACTTTAAACACCACATTATTGATGCAAAATACATAATCTTAGAAAATCAAAATCTGTACAACTAATTAATTATACTATTAGTTATAAAGATTAATTCTCTGGTCCAACTAATTAATTATACTATTAGTTATAAAAATTCATTCTTACAGCATAACTAGTACCTCACGGGGATTATTATAAGATCAAAATGCATTAATATAAAAAATCAGCAAATTAAAAAAAAAAAGTCTAAGTATGTAGATCTGAATACAACCAAAATATTAACAAATTCGTATCACATTTTTTAGTATAAAGAATCGTACATAAATGTAATTTGACAACATTGTAAACATAATCAACGCCAAAATATCACAACCAACTCGAAGAATGCAATTGAATTAATCCACCAATCTTACACATTTAGCTTTCAGTTGATAGAAACGTAACTTGATACGACCAAATCTACAATTATAGAATGAATAAACTTTTATTAGCTAGTATTGTCACCACATGTTCAATGCATGTGTTAACCACAAATTTTTCCATCTGCAAAATATAATAAAATATAGGAAACAAATAAATTTATTATCAAACAAAAACAGATTACAATCTCGGTGAATTCCCCTGATTCTTCTATCTTATTCTAGATTTGATTCAAGAGCTTTAAAGCTTGTTTTTGAATCGAACGAATGATTTCCTATCACGAACACCTCGAATTCAAATATGTTATGAATTCGAGGCAGAGACTCGAGACGTGAGCTTGAGAGCTCGATATGTGTCTTTTTGAGTCTGATTTTTAGATATACCAAAGACTTCTTTTATAGGCACAAGCTAGGATTAGGGTTTCTCGGGCTTGCAACATGGACCAGACATTTTAAAGTCCAAATATGTTATGGACTTTAATTTAAGACACAATTTAATAATCGATTTATTGGATTATTAATCGGTGATTTATCTCAAAATTTCGATGTCTACAAATGCCCCCACTTCTAGTCTCGGCGAAGAGCATGTCAAATTGTGAGGCGAGACTTGAAGTATTCCATGATTTCTTTATTTTTTTCGGTATTTTTTTTAGGGCTCAATTTGAGATTTCTTTTGCTTGTGGGGACTTCTTCAAATTTTCCTTCTTTTGTTTCTTCCAAGGGCTCATTTCCAAATTGACTTTTATCCGTCAATTTGGGATCATC
>NW_012192977.1:344108-372997 GCF_000504015.1 Erythranthe guttata
TGGTGGTTTGGGATTCCGGTAGGGGTGAGTTACTAAACCGGGGGGGTCTTGTGCGGGTTCTCCTAAAAAACGATAAATTCCCCCCCCCCCCCCCCCCATTATCACCACACCGTCGCACCACACAATTCAACCAATCATTAACAAGAATAAAATAAATAATTCATACAAAAAAACACATATTAGCATTTCAGTGTCCACAAAAACAAATACCTTCATCAACAATTTTCGTTGATTCTCCTCCTCCGACGAGTGCTTCCTCTTCTTCTTCATCCACACACCGACGGGGTAGAACACAATGTTGAGAAAGAAGAGTGTTTCTCCTCCACACGCCGACGACGAGTGCTTCCTCTTCTTTATTTCTCCATCTTCCGGCGGCGGCGGCAGCGGCGGGGAGAAGATTGCCGGAGAAAACAGAGAAAAAAAAAAAGAAAACGGAGGAGAGAAAACAAAGAAGAGAGAAAAGCTGGAACGTAAAAGCGGCGGAATAAAAAATTAAAAATAAGATTAGGGTTTTGAAAAAGTATAATAGGCAATTAAGGGTAGTTTTGCAATTATGAAAATATCACATGGGTGGAATATTAGCTAAGGGGTTTTCTGTAATTATTTTTTGAAAAGAGTGATTTATTATCTATATTTCCTAAATGGGGAGTTTTCTCTAATTTTTCCTTTTTCAAAAGTTAAAAATGGGTTTCTATTTCCTTTCCCAAAATATCATAATGCAAAAAATCATTATGATTTTAGAATGCCTCGAAATAGGAACTTGAGAAATTACATTAGTTTATAGTCTCATGTTCCAAATTTGAATATAATGGAAATTTTTACAATATTTTTCTTTTTTCCGAACTTTTGCAGGAAAATGCAAGGAAATCTGAATGAGAGTTGGACAAAACGTAATAAATAAAAACTCATATCTGAACAACAAATTAAAATATAGATTTTCTTATAAGGAAAAATGCTAGATAAAGTTTCTGATACTAATTAATTTTTTATAAGGTTTTAGTTTAGTTGATCCTTCGATATTTATATTTTTCATATAAAATATAACATAATTTATATTATAGAATTACAAAATACATCATAAAATTATATTATGTATTTCGAAAAACCATAGAAACATTCGGAACTAAAATTGGATCGAAAATTGGAATTTTCGGTAATTTGATATACCATTCCGATTTCGTTCCAAATAAATTTAGAAAAATTGGAACTTTGGAAATCGGAATGAAAAATGGTTCCAATGGATATTTTTCGAATCAAAATTTGCGGGTTCAAAAATTCCATTCCAAATTTCCAATTACTACACATGATCTTTTATTTCTTTTTCTTTTTTAATAAAACATTAAAGGAGAAGATCTTTTATCAATTGAAAGTTGATAGTCAAAATAAATAGTACCAGAAAAACGCGTTCGTGGCGCAAACGACTTAAAAGCTGAATTTGCTGTTTTCAGTACTCTTAACCACCACCTACAACTAGAAACAACTTTTCCTGTCAGTATTCTTTAATTCGATAACAAGAAATTATTTTATCCTTCAATAAGAAAAAAAAATAAAAACAAAAGAGCTACGAACTCTTTTTTTTTTTTTACTTTTTGTAAGAAAAATTCTTTTCTGTGTAATTCTAGTTGGTTAAATTGGCAGTTGCGTACACAAGAAACAATGCTTACATATATATATATATATATATATATATATCGTCATAAGAATCGCCAAACTATGACTAGCTAGCTAACGCCTAACGCCATCTCTCTCTCTCTAGACTCTCTCTCTCTATGTACTGGCTTGCCTTGTTTGTGTCATTTATACAATGTAAAGAGAGAGAGAGAGAGAGGGAGGAATAATAAAATAGTGGTCACTTTTAGAAGATATCTGAAGCCCACTTAATTCTTCTGCTGCACTGTAATCAAGAAACACGCACAAAACACACACACAGAGAGAGAATGTTCAAACTGCACAGGCCATCAACTAACAAACTACCAAAGCAGAGGCAGAGGGTTGATTTCAAATTCTCCAATTTTCAAGCCCTTCAGGTAATTTTTTTAAATTGCCATTTATTTCCACATTGATCAGTTATTGGGTAATCTAAGTACAACTCCAAATCTTGAACACAAATCATTGATATATATGATTTTTTCTGGGTTTTGTATATAGTGCTGAAAAAATTCATTTTAAGTTATGATTGATTTGGGCTTTTCAATCAAGATATGTTAATTAATATATATTTTTTTTTGTGTGTGTGTGTGATCAATAGTGTATTTCTTCAAGATTTGGGATTTTAATCAGGATTCTTGGATCGAGAAATCGCTTTGATTTTTCGCAATTCTATTTGGGATCAAGAACTAGTGCTGGAATAACTTGCAAAAAAAATTGGAATATTTGGAATGATTTGGCTATGTATGTATATTTACTTGCAGGTACCGAAGGGATGGGACAGACTGTATGTATCTATAGTGTGTGCAGAGACAGGGAAAACAATGACGAAATTGGGTAAAGCTCTTGTCAAAAACGGCAGCTGTCAATGGACAGAGGCTCTATCCGAATCCATCTACATGACCAGAGACGCTTCATCCAACGCCTACGACGAATGCCTCTTCAAGCTTCTCGTTTCTACCGTATGACGATTATCATTTTCGCAATTTATAGTTTTCGATTAATTTTTTTTTTTCCGTTTTGTTGTTGAACCGCGTAATTTTAGGGGTCGACGAGATCGAGCCCCCTCGGAGAAGTAGTAGTCGATATGTCGCAGTACACAAGTGCACGAGTAGCCACCACATTTTCGCAACCGCTAAAGAAATGTAGTTACGGAACAATTTTGCAGGTAATGTTTATTTTTTTTTTTATTTTAGGTATTTTTCACTATTGTATGGTGATGACTCGAATGTGCATGTTCGATATGGTTTTCAGGTCAAAATTCAATGCTCAACTCCAAGATCGAAAATCGGGTTGGTATATCTTTTTTTCTATAAATTCCATTTTTTGCCCTCTGGGTTTTTGATAATTCAGCTGACATTTCTTGATTTTTTTATCCAGGGACGAAGAATCGAAAAATAGCACACCAAAATCTGTTGAAAATGATCGGCAAATGGATTTAGATAATCCACGTAGCAGTAATGTTAGGCCTCCGAGTGAAGACTTTGGCACTACCTCACATCCGATTAAATTAGATAGCGAGGTTAATAATCGAACATACTCATATACTATATTTCGACTCTCCTCATACATACATACATACACGTATATATACAAATACGAAATCTCTTGATTTTCGTGTGCAGGAAGGGAGCCAATCGGAATCATCCGGTGCATCTCAGAGCTTCGACTGTGTGAAAAAGTTATCGAGAAAGAATGCTTTGAAGAGTGAAGTTTACGAATATAATGCGCCCGATTTCGAAAACGTTTCTCCGTCGAACGAGTCATCCTCGAATTCCAAGCTTTATTCGAGACACGATTTTCAAAGCGAGCAAGCAGTGAACAGATTTTCCGCTACAAACTATCTCGGTTCTTCAAAGAACCTTCTAGAAGCAGCGGAAGATACCATCGCTCAACTCCGAGCAGAAGCCAAGATGTGGGAGAGAAACGCTCGGAAGCTAATGATCGATTTGGATATATCGAAAAAGGAATTCTCCGATTTGTCTAAAAAGGAGAAAGAGTTGGTAGTGGAGCTCTCAGCTGAACATGCAGAAAAAGACGGCCTTAATAAAGAAGTGGCGAAATTGAAATTAGAGTTGCAAAATCGGGCAATAAAAGAGGATTCCGTCGGCCAATCGGAAGGTCTCGTTCAGATCCAAAAGGTGCTGGAAAATGAGATAAAATATCAACAGGATTTGAACCATAATTTAGACCAGCAGCTCAAGCAAAGCCAAGAATCGAATATCGAACTCGTTTCCGTTCTTCAAGAGCTCGAAGAGACAATAGAAAAACAGAGGATCAAAATCGAGAATCTAGAAAGTTCCGTGGCTAAAATATCAATGGGTAACAGTAAATTGGAAGGTGATGTTCGTTTGCTTGAAGAATCTTTAAGGGATAAAACCGATGAGATAGCGAGCTTGGAAGCAACGCTGTCGGGTTACGGTAAAGGCGAACATTTCGAGGCGTTGGATGATAATAGTAATGAAAATGATGTGAGAGAAATTGAATTGTTGAGAGAGAAAATTCGGGAGCTGGAAAAGGACTGTACGGAGCTCACTGACGAGAATCTCGAACTTTTGTTCAAGCTTAAGGAATCGAATAAGATGGATATGAGGAAATGTGCGTCGTTCGATTCGATGTCGAGCGAGCATGCGACGAATGTTTGTTGTCCGAGCGACGATTCCGAAGTGAGCGATCGTAAATTTCAGATTTGCCACTTGGAGGAGGAGCTTAAGAAGAAAGTGGAGGAGGAGCAGAATGTTTCGGAAAATTATTCCGAGTTGAATAAGATCTTGGAAATGAAGCTGGCTGAGTCGGAGAAAATTCTCGAAGAACTTGAAAAATCGAAGGCCGAAAGCGACGAGACGTGTGCGAATTTAATGAAGGAATTGGAGGGAAAAAGATTGGAGATTGATGTTTTAGAGGCTAATTTGGTGGCGAAGGTACAGGAGGTTGACTTTCTTTCGCGGGAGAAGATCCGTTTGGAGCAGAATATCGAACTCGCTTTGAGGGAGAAGAACATCTCGTTGGAATCTTTGGAGAATCTTCAGAATGATCTCACTGCCCTTCGTGGCGCTGTCGGTTCGCATGTATCTGCTAATGAAAATCTCGAGAGGGACTTAGAAACGGTGGAAAATAAAAGACGGGAATTGGAAAACAGTTTATCGGGTTTGCATGAAGAAAATACGCGGTTGCACGAACGCATAAAACAACTGAAGGACGAAAACGAGTCTCTCACATTTGATCTCGAACGAAAATTCGACGATATGCAGAAACAGTGGCTATTAGCTCAAGAGGAGTGCGAGTATCTTAAACAAGAGATGAAACTTCGGAATTCAAATTCAGAAGTGGAGACGGAAAATCAAGAACTGCGTGAGAATTGTTCGGCTTTGGTGGCTCAATTAAACGAATCGAATAAAAGTTTGTCCGATTGCTCTTTAAAGGTCGAATTGCTAGAGGGTCGTCTCGCTTCAATGGTAGACGATTTCGAGGTGAGAGAAAACGGTCTGAAATCACAGTTGGACGCGCTCGTTAAAGAAAACAGCTGTCAGAAAGAGAAACTTGCTCTCGAGGAGAGTTTGCATCAGATGTATTTGGAGAAGTCGACGGAGTTCGAGAGCCTCAGTAAACAATTACTATCGGAAGCTCGTAAAGAAAGGGAAAGAATTTCTTTGGAAGCTTCCGGTGAAATTTCCCGTTTGATAGCTGAGAGAGACGAGCTGCGAGCTTCACTTGAAGAAGTGAAGTTGAAAGCCGAATCGTACGATAGTAAGCTCGAAGCAGCCATGCGGGAATCTGAGCTGGCAATTCAAGAATTGACAGGTCAGCTTGTTGACTCCAAACGAAGCCTTGAGAGAGCTTTGAGTTCGTTGGCCGGTTATAAGAGAAACGACGAGAAACTGAAGAGTGAACTGAATGATCTTGAGTTGAAGCTCACGATTTCCGACTACGAAAGGCAGCAACTTATTAAAGAAACGAGTAATTTGAAAGTCCAGCTTCAGAGTTTATCGATTCTTCGTGACGAAATATCGACTTTGAAAAGTGAGCTTGAAGATTGTAGGGTTGATAAGGGTAAGTTTGAGCATGCGTTGAAGACGATTAGTGGAGATTACGAAGAAGTTAAGGCGGAGAATAATTTGTTCAAAGAAAAAGTGTCTGAGTTTGAGGAATGTAAAAGGACAAAATTAGCCCTGGAAGAAAAGCTTCTGCAGATGGAGAAGGAGTTGAGTGAGAAAGAGATTCTGTGCGTTCGAAAAACGGATCTTGAAAACGAACTAACTGAAATGAAGAAATCGAATGTGGAGTTTCAGAAGAAGATGTATAGACTCGAAGAGGAGAGAGACGAATGCTTAAAGAAAGCTCAATCTCTTGAAGAAAATATAAAGTTGATGGAGGAGAGAAATATTAATAACAATAATATGCATGAAGAGGTATTATTTTTCATTCTTGTCTTTCGTTGTAGCTTTTACGTTTTGCCATGATTTATTTAAAATAAATATATTTCAGGGAGGGTACAACCGTGATTTTGACGGCGAAAGTCCTCTTGCTATCAGTGTGGATCCTACGACTAAACAACAGCTGTTTGAAAACGAAGTTGCTGAGGGATCGGATGCAAATAACAGAGTTCTGCATGGAAGGTGAGTATTAAATGTTTTATTTTATTATGGCTATATTCGTCATTTCACGCTACTACACTTTTTCGTCAAAAGTATGAAATGTTTTTTTTTTTATTTAAAAATGTTTTAAAGGTACGAAAGGACAAAGTCGTCATTTGAGACGGAGCTAAGGGAGCTAAGAGAGCGCTACCTAGAAATGAGCCTAAAATACGCAGAAGTGGAGACGCAGCGTGAAGATCTTGTAATGCAGCTTAAAGCAGCGAGAAGTGGAAAGAGATGGTTCGCGTGAAATCGCCGTACATCTTTTCGCTCGAAAGACGTTATTAACCTCAACTAGCAACATATGTGTAGTAACTAATAGTTGATTTTTTTTTTCATGATTAACATTTCTTGGTATGGTAGGACTAATGATAAGCTATGGCTGAAATAGCAAAAGAAAATAATAATAATAACAATGATAATAATAAAATAAAAAAGGAGAAAAAGGCCATTGCAATTTTTTGTACTTGTTCTTTTGTTTATTAGTTAATGAAATAATAATATGCCTCCATGATACTTCTATATGAAGGTTGAGTTTAATTAGTGTGTTCTGATCACTTGTGAGATTTAACTTATTCATTAAAAAAAATGCCAAGTTAAAATTTTGAATGATGAATATATTTCCATGATATTATTATTTTTTGCAAAGGGGTGTTATTAATTAGTAGTGTTGTAGAATACATATATCCAAAGTGTTTGTAATTTTAAAAAGTAGCTTTTTGTGTATTTAGCTTAAATCAAACCTAATTAGAACTAGTGACAATCTTAAATTTGATCTTTTAATTAAATTCCAACTTTCAAATAATATATGAGCCGCATCATTTAATTTTTTAATCCCTAGGTTGCCCTTATACCCTAAATATAATATATATATTTACGTTACTCCAACTTATTAGATATATTTCTCTTATGTTCTTTTCTCTCTGCTTCTCTCTCGTTCTCTCCCTCTTGTTCTTTCTTCCTCTCAATCTTTATCTCTCCACATCTCTCTCGCCGCTCAGTAATGGTTGGGCTGGTGACAGCGGCTATGGCGGTGGCTATGGTCGGTGGGCTATGGTGGCGGAGAGCAATAGATCTGCAAATTCCAGTGGTGGATGGAGAGAGTTTGGTGGAGGCGGCGGCGGCGGCGGGTGGAGGCATGGTGGGGGTTGTGCGGGCGGGGGCTGTGATTTATGGTTGAGATATTATGGAAAATATATTTTGACTAATCAATTGGATCTAATTTTCTTGTGTTTTGAATTTTTTTTGTTTGATTTGGGTTGTTCAAATGCCAGATCTAGGGTTTCCCAAAGTTGGTAGGTGACTACAGTCGCGGCAGCTGCAAGCATGGGTTGCTAGGGCTGGCGGCGGCTGCGTTGGCTGCTAGGGTTTGCGACGGCTAGGAGTTTTTGGTGGTTAGAGTTTGGTAGTAAAGCATAGTACACATTAGTATACTATATTAAATCGTAGTATACCCTAGTACACCACTACACTATATTATACTACAGTACGTCGTAAAATACCATAGTCTACTACAGAAAAATTGAAAAATATGTAAATTGAAATAAAGAAAATAAAAAAATAGCATGTCATTTTTTATTTTATTTTTGTAATTCTCAATATTATGTAGAAAAAAAAGAAAAGAATAAATATATTTTTATAATAGTGTATAAAATGCTAAAATGAATAAAGAAAAAAATGAAGACAAGCGGATATTTTGAAGAAAAAAAATATTAGATGGAAATATGAAAATATTAAATGCATAATAAATAAAATGATAAATGCAGTTTGTAATTTACTTAATGAATATTTCAAATTTGTGAGTGGAGGGGCATTTTTGGAATGAACTTTATAAAAGATGTGAAGCAAATGTTTAGTTAGACTTGTCATTTTGTTCAAATAAGTTTTGTTACCAAGAGACATCCCAAGACCCCTTATTTCTCAAGTAGGGGCATGAACGAGCCGAACTCACCTATTTTGGCAGGCTTCGGCTCGCATGGGCTTTCGTGAGCTCGAGCTCGACTCGAACTTTAAATAATATAATAATAACAATAATAATAATAATAATAATAATAATAATAATAATAATAATAATAATAATAATAATAATAATAATAATAATAATAATAATAATAATAATAATAATAATAATAATAATAATAATAATAATAATAATAATAATAATAATAATAATAATATAATATATATAAAAAATAAGAAGCTCGCGAGTCGACTCGCGAGCTGTCAAACAACTATAATTGGGATCGAGATAGAAAAACTTGAGCTACAGTTCGAGCTTTTGTCGAGCCAACTCGTCGAGTTGACGAGCCGACTCAGCTCGTCTACCACCCCTAATCTCAAGTATGAATTTTGGAGTCCCGCTAGGAATGACCTAGCGGTTGGAGCAAGTGAACTTGTGTTAATTGACCAACGTTCGAATCCCCTTGTCAACGATCGCTAGTGTAGTTTACATATCTCGTATGGTTTTCAAAGTATTATACAAGATTGTAGATTTATTGAGTGCACTTATACGATTGACTAAGAGTTCTTTCGTTATTAAAAAAAAATGAATTTTGGAATAGTGTTTCTTGATTAATTAAGGGTTTAAGTAGTAAATAAAGAAGAAAGGAATAATAATTTTTATTTCTATATGAATTCTATTAATTATATAAAGCAAAAGAACCATCATATAGTACAAAACCCATTAGTCTAAAATCTAAATTGAAGCTACCATTTTGAAATAGGAATATTCTTCTGTACAAAAATTGTTGTATTATAGAAAACTATTAATAATCGATAATGAGTCATGCCCATAATTATGTGATGACGATACTTGTTAATAATTCTTCTATTTCCAACTAGATTTTGCTTTATGTACAATCATATATCACCTCTTTGTACTACACTCTACACTACTTAAACAAAAATTGTACGGCTTCACAAAATAAAAGGCAAAAGTTTAAAATCATTTTCTTATTATAAAATTATATAAAATTGTTTTAAGGGAACTTATATATATATATATATATATATATATATATATATATATATATATATATATATATATATATATATATATATATGTATATATATATGTGTACTGGATTACTCTATACTCCCGTATAATAGCTTACAAATCATATGCAACTATATAGGTGTACTGCTCAAAACATGTTTTTCAGTTTTTGCAAATTCAATTCTCACATTTATTGTTCAATATAAATTGTTTTAAGTTATACTCTCAAAAGTAGCTCTACAATTTTTTTTGGGGCTTAAAAATGTAAATGTCGTCGTTATTATTTTTATCTAGAATAAATTTTTAACCATATTTAAGATACACCAAAATAAGCTTAAAATTACGACGTCTACTTATAAATTGGCTGTGCTTATATTTGATTCATAATGACATTTGGAGAAATTTAAGCAATTTTCAAAACTTTGCTCTAAAAATAATTAAATGAGAGAATTTGATATAATTATAAGCATGTGGAATAGTGAAAGATGCCAAAGGCATATCCGTTGGAAGATGCTTTAACTTTAACCAAAAGGTGATTACGAATTCCTACTTAGTCACCTCATCTTTTTATTATTGCTCTCATCACCAATTTTTTTCCTTATAACATATGCCTATATCAATTAAGCTTTCTTCATTCAAAACCCTCTTATTAATTAATAAATAAATATTACCGTCGGCTCTTTTTTTAATTCATGACCAATGGCGGAGATGGCACAGACTGTGGCGGGCCTGGCGGCGGCTGTGGTGGCAGTGGATCGTGGCGGAAAGGTGGTGCCGCCGGTAAGCTTGCTTAACTGCATGGATGTTGATCCGTGCATAACTTAACGACACGTGGCGGCGGCGGCGCTTGTTGTTATAAGATAGGGCAACTTCTATCCTTTGGCATTTCACTTCAAAACCATCATACATTAATCTCAAGGGCTGGGCAGATTATGCTTTTTTTTTTTTTTTTTTTTATTATTTCTAATTAAGTGCATATTAATAATTAATGTACCTTCTAATTATTATTGGAGAGGGTTTTTTGTCTTGGAATAAACAAATTACAGTCCCCTTGATCAGCTGTTCAACTGTATGCGTTTCCGGTTTAATTTTATGTTAAAAGTTGCAACTATATATATATATTCCATAATTTTGAGCATCTTTGATCCTCCATTACATTATTTACATTACACCAAACAGATAAATTGCTAATTATTATATATAAAATTATTTTAGATGTGACCAATATTTTGGCACGTCATTCTTTCAGCACCATACATCCACTATGTCATCTATACTTTAATTTATAGTACACACTACACATTCATAATATTTTTACTAATTTTCAATTATTTGATTTACTAATTTTCAATTATTTGATAATGGTTTGCCAATCTACTCAAGCAATTATTTATCTCTTATTTTAGTGAATCATTTTGTATTTACCTATTTGGACTGAAAATGGGTCAAAAATAGGTTTTGAAGTTGAACCATGTATACGCCATGTCGTCGTGAAACGCCTCATGGATCGTGACATGGGGTTTTTCCGGTGAGTTTTGGACGAGGATCCACGTCGTAGTCCACACACCCGAATCGCAACTTGGCATGAAATTTCTAGATTTTTTCGAGTCACTGTGTCACAATCCTCAAATTCAGATCGTTACCTCGAATGTATTGTCAACCTGAAAAAGGGGTTGAGCTTACGTCGAGGGCTTTCCAATGATATATCCCGATCGCTGAAACCCGCCAGGAAGATCGTCAAGTCAACATCTTTCCCTCGATCTGTTGGTTGAACCCTAGATTATCTCCAATATTCATGATTTTTCTCTCAAATTATTCCTTCGATTAATCTCTTGATTTTTCTTCGAATTCTATGTGATTTGTTGATGATGATTCTATCGATGGGAATGGGTAATTTATAGCAGAAGTGAAGTTGGAGAAGTGAAGTTGGAAGATGTTATTAATCGGATGAAGATGACGAAGACTTTCTCAGTTATCCGCCTATTTCATAAACTTGATTGCCAAGTTTTCAATTATAGTATTATTATTTATGCTTATGCCCCAATACTATCTCATAATAACACATTAGCCCCAAATCTCATTATTAAGCACAATGAACTCTTAAAGAAAACTCATAAGCATAAATTACGGGGTGTTACACTTCTTCAATAAACTTTGCTGATACTATAAATAGAAGGTCTTTATTTCATTTGAGGGGTTATATAGTTTTTCTCATTTCTTCTTCGATTTCACCAATTTTCATGGGAAGCTTTAACGAGGATTTTGACTCTGGTTTTATGTGTCTAATGGTGCAGGAATCTATAAATAGCGAGCCTTTGAGTGAATCCACAATCCCCCACTAACATCTCTTCGAGTTGCTTCAAGTACTGCATTTTTTTTATAGGCTTGTGGTTTACTATATGCGAAGAAAAGGTATGGAACTGATGGTACAACAAATAACGAGCCCTTGAGCAAATCCACAATCCCTACTAATCTCTCTTTCATGAGTTGCTTACGATACTGTATTTTTTTATAATAGGCTGAAAGAATTTATGGTCCCGAATTCGTTTAATACAGAGATGTTATCTTAAGTGTTATGACACTTAAGTAAACATGCAGCGGAAATATAAAGACGATACTCAGATCTAAAAATGTTCACAAGTAAAACTTGTGAACTTGCCCTTTACAGGACGAAAAAATTATATTAAAACAATATTACAAGAATACAAAGGGAAGATGTACGAAAACTTCTTCCTTATGAATGAATCATTAACATGATCATTCTTACATTCAAATCTAGAAACAAAAAGATAAATACTAAAAATTCTAGATTTCAAAGAATGTACTCGTGAGGGGTACGTAAAGAACTTCTTTCTTATGAATGAATCACTATCTTGATCATTCTTACAACCAAGTCTAGAAACATAAAAATTATATATTAAACAATCTAAACTACAAAGAATGTACTCATGAGGAGTACGTAAACAATGTACTTGTGAGGAGTACGTAAAGAATGTACTCATGAGGAGTACGTAAAGAATTTACTAATGTAAACACACTTAACATACCGCTTGGAGTGTTGGAATCGGACACTTGTAAGCAGCGAAAAACAAAAATTTTATGCGAATTAAACGAATTTAAAACACATAATCACATGCCCGATAATTATAAATAATTAATGGCGTACCTTTGCGCTTCCAGCGAAATTAAAAACAACATACATGCGAATTATATAATCGACATTAAATCAATTAGCATGCTCGCATTAAATCAATTAACGTGCTCGCAGTAAATCATGAAATTCATGTAATCATATAAAACATACAAATTCATAAAACATATTACGAAGCGATCATGCATAATTTAATCTAATTAAATTAATTTCGAACGAATACCGAATTCGAGAATTACCTCTTGAAGCGTGAGATTGGCGTACGAAAGGAAGCAAGATTGCCACGGAAACCAATCCGTGCAATCCGGGGCAGCAACGGCGAAGCGGCGGCGGCTACGGCTTAAGCAGCAGCGGCGCGTGAGGATCACGCGCTGTCTTCGGGCGGCGCGTGGGAGCGCGTGCGTCGTTGGCTCAAGGCTGCTCCTCGAGTCTTCGATTCTTCGATTTTCCTCCTCTCGGATTTCACCTCGTAAACTTTGATCTACTAAAATGTGGCACTAGACACGCAGTAGTTAGAATAAACGGAAAGAATAAAAGGAAAAAAAACTACCAAGATTAATCGACCAAGTGAGGCCGATTTCCGGCGGTGGAACGGCGGTGACGGCGGTGGCCGTGAGCTAGTATGGCAGAGAGAGAGAGAGAGAGAGAGAGAGAGAGAGAGAGAGAGAGAGAGAGAGAGAGAGAGAGAGAGAGAGAGAGAGAGAGAGAGAGAGAGAGAGAGAGAGAGAGAGAGAGAGAGAGAGAGAGTGGCTAGGGTTTCGTGTGTGAGTTGTGTTTTTTTTTTGTGCAAGACCTATAAATTAAGTATTTATCGTGTCTTGCATAAAAGCCCTAACGGGCTTAAGTTGCACCGGGCCCAACAACTTAAGTTTGCTAGTTCTTTATTCGCTCGTTTATGTCAATTCAATGATCGAAAAATTTCAACGATTACATTTTCGGAATCATTATAATATCCTCATCATTACGAGTGCCAATACTCGATTTCCAACTTTCAAAAAGTGGAAACCCTAATTCAGTGCACTTTCTAAATTTGGAAACTTCCCGATTTAGAAAGTCCACTAAGATGTTCGCTTATTCTTTTCCTTTTCTTATTCTCATTCGTAATTCCAAATTACGAATGTTGGACCTAATCATATTGACTTCCAATCATGCAAAGATAAATTTTTTTTTATCTCTGATCGTTCATTCAAAGATGTCATGTGCACGAGCAGTGTGACCCTCGATGGTTCAGGTGTAAGCTAGACGTGGGTCCACAACCCTTTGTGGTCAAAACTCGTCCCTTAGAGTTACGATTAAGATGAAACTCGTTTCACCTTAATCACCCAACGAATCAAGATTGACGTCTAGCAACTACGCGTCATGATTCCCTAGATCCAAATAAAGTGTATGCAAAAACCTTTTGATATAGTTAGCGTACAGTACGATCCCTTCGATTCATATGTCCCGATTGAACTAGAGACATTGGTTCATCGAGACCTCCTTAGTAGTTCAATGATTGTGCGATCGTTCTAAGTGTTGTAATCGGTACGTGCATGACTTAGAGAATCGAATTCTCTAATCATCACTTAGTCAGCTCTGGCCAGAGACTTAGAGATTACAAACTATGAGAACACACAAGACATCCAAGACTATTCTAGCGATCGAATCCCCGACTACTATGCACAGACCTCCCACTAGATTTCGGACTGCGCGAACACTGGCCCTTGGGGCGGTCCTCGGTGGAACTCAGGGACAGGTCACGATACAGTTGGTCCTCTAGTGAAGTCACGGTGATGTCTAGGTCATAAGGACTAATGGTGTACAACTACACCATAGATATCCCTACTCGATTATTGAAAACCACTTAGAGATTTCTAGGGTGAGGGAGTTCAGTGAACTCGTCAACTTACAAGCACCCACTTATGCATGCCGATATCACAATACCGTTTGTTGATGAGATGCAATACACATACACTAAGTGCTAGTCTCTTAATGGGAAATGCCGATATCCTCATTAGTGGCGTAACCCTTCGACTAGGAACACATTTAACTGTTATAATACTAAAGTAAATATCTCACAATCCTTACGATCAATTACTCGTACTTGTAATAACTGTAAGGACTATATCTATGCTTGTGATAAAGGGACAAAGATATAGAATGCCAAGGTGTTTTATCATTAATACGAAAAAATGTTTGTTTATTACAATTATAAATATGAAAAGCCACAGTCATAAGTTGGCTTGTTGGTCACCTACTCTAACATGGAGCTCATTTCAAGTTAAGCTTTAAAGATAAACCTCAAAGTGATGATGAAGATGTAAAGTTTATTCAAGAAACTCTTTATGTCAGTGCTATTGTAAGCATCATGTACTCAATGGTGTGCACAAGGTCATATTTGGTTTATGACTTAAGTGTTGTCAGCAGGTTTATGGCAAATCATGTTGAATCCTACTAGCAAACACTAAAGCGGATAATGAGATATAGTATAGGCTCTACTGATCTTGGATTAGTTACATAAAATGTGTTGAAAATGCTAGTAGATTGGAAGGATATGTTCACTTAGATTATGTTGGATACATGTATATCGTTAAGTGGATAAAATATTACATTTTTACACTAAATGAAAGGCCAATAAGATGGAAGGTTTCTTTGCAAAATGTAGTAGCCCTACCAACTACGTACAAAAGCTGAATACATGGCAGCTACAGAAGATTTGAAAGACGGCCTTTGGTTAAGAGGGTTAGTGTCAGAATTATATAAGAGATTGATGTGAGAGTACACTGTGATAATCAAAGTGCACCGCATCTCATGAAAAATCCCACTTTCGACGAGATGTCAAAACATATTGACATTAACTTGTATTTCATCAGAGATGTTGTTGCAATGTTGTTGGAAGAGAAAATATTAAATCTCAGACGGCCGTCTGAGAAACAGAGTCAATCTCTGCTTTTGAGACGGCCGTCCAAGTTTTAGTAAAATCTCAGACGGACGTCCGAGATTACGAAAATGCGCAGTAAAGGGATTTTAATTACACAAGGAAACTGCATTATTCTCCAATTTTTCCACCCTATATAAGACCAAGCCAAGCACACAATTGGGGATCGATCTTTTTACGCAAATTCAAGAGCAAAGAAGATCGACGAAGATTCAAGCATAGTTTTTCTTATTTAATTTATTTATTTTATTTTCTTTATCACAATAACTACGAGTAGCTAAGTCTTTATTTCTAGGATTTTATTTTGAACCATATGTGGGATTTATGAACCCAATTCTATGATTTTATGCAAGTTTTAATTCCAGATTATTTCTTCTACTTGTTTTATTAAGTTCATGAAACTTGCCACTTTATGTGCTTTTATGTTATTGTTAATCGCATGAATTGGAAGATCGGGTTAATAATTAGAATTGTGGTGAGCCTTTGTGGTATTAACATAGGAATATAGTTAATCTCTTAGGTAGCCATTATTGAGATTTGCGCTTAATGCTCTGTTCTAGAATTAATTGCGTATGAATACAATAATTGAATCTAGAGTATTAGAATCGTAATACGCGCGGAAGCGGGTTATGACTAATTTATCATCTCAGGTTAATAATCCGGGTTAATTACTTGCATAATTGAAGGAATTGGGGGAGTAATAATCACATAGGGAGAAGAATAAAATTCTAGGCTTGCTTTCTCTGATTTAATCTTCGTTTTAAATTGATTTCTTGTTTCGCTTGCTTTTTAGTTTATTAATCCTTTTTCGACTGTGTAGGGTTGGCTTGATAACAATTGCTAGAATTTAGTGTCTAGAATTAAATAATTTAATATTCTATGTGGGATCGATATCCGGCCTTAATTGTCCATTTTATTACTTGTACGTTACGTGCACTTGCTGAGTTTTGCGAGCATTAACGTTTATACGCTGATATGTTCGATGGAGATGAAGAGGGTCGGAATAGAATCGATGATCATATTTTGACATGCAGTCATGTAAGCGGATCGGCTTCACAGACCAAATGAATGTCGACAGATATGGGATTGACAATTGCTACGAAATACAACGCTCTGGTGCTAATATTCACAGGTTGGGTAATTTTACATATCTGCTCTCGTAATGAATCCCGCGTTATCAAATATTATCCCTATTTCATTACATAACAATCATTTCGTAATCCTTCGAGTACATGTTTACTATTCTATACATCACCACCATCCTCGGTGGATGTATTTTACAACTCCCAATTTACTGCCCTAACACGAGTCTTACATAGATAGGCTAGGTTTGTGAACAACATTAACAAATTAAATAGACATAAGTAGATTTGGTGTTTGCATCTTTGTAATCGTATTTGTTACTGTATTTATGTCTTGAACTTTGTTATTGTATTTGGTTTTTGAACTTTGCTATTGTGTTTGGATTTTTTAACTTTGTTATTGTATTTGACTTTTTTTCCGTTAATTATTCGATAAATAAACACAAGTCAGATCTTTTTCTTAGAGTTCGTGTGGAACCACACGAACATAAACATTTTGCTCGCGTGAAACCACACGAGCACAATTTCTCTGTTTGCCGGAACCTCACGAGCACGGAATATGAACATAACCGACTTGAAGATCATCGGCAATAGGTAGAGAAGGCACTGCTCCAACTGCTATAGCTTATTCTCTCGCTCTGATTGTTTCTTCTATGGCTCTCGCTTCTTCTTTTGCCATCACTTTCCTTCTTCTTTTGAATGTAAGAACTCCCCAATTTTTTATGCGATTCGGGTCATCCGGAACGTTGGACTTCCCACCCAAAGTCTTCATTAAATTCTTGCCTTTTTTCGGCAACATGACTCATTTAAATGTTTTCCTCTACCCCTTACTATCTATAATTTAACCAATCAAAAAAAATAGTGTTGCAAGAAACAAATGTGTAGGCGAACAAATGTGTACCGAGCTCACGTGGTCATGCGAACTCTGTTCACCTCTTCGCCTACTTTTACACGAACAACCCTAAATCTGCAAAATCCTAAAAGAAAAATTAAAAGTTAAAAGCGCATTTGCTCGTGTGATTCTAGGCGAACTCGTTCTATCGAGTTTGGTGATTTTACGCGAACTCAGTATACAGAGTTGTCCTGGAATCACCCGAACACGTGAATTTCATTTTTTTATAGCAAAAATTTGATAAATTAAGTTTTAAATAAAAAAAACATACAAACTCAAGCGCTCGCGTGGTTTTACACGAACTCAGGGCTGAGTTCATGTAGAAACACGCGAGCTCTACATTTGCCTATTTTTAATTATTTTTTCCATATTCATAATTCATGTAAACGAAACAATCATAAAAACGTAAAAATTACCTCCGACATGTTGTCGTCTCGGTCGAAATATGAGAATGTTCCAAGAACTTGAGAGTTTGGGTAAACTTAGGTATTTGGTTTGGTAAAAATGGTAAAACAAAAAATGTCTGCAAATTTTTAAAAGTGTCTGCACAAACATTTCAGTATCTCAAAGGATGATTAGTGCGTTTTTCACTAGTTTAATAAGACCTTAGGGTATCTCAAATAAGCCATAAAATAAAACATGTCTAGAAGACAGGAAGAACATCGTACAAATGGGTTGTTTGGTTTTAGTTATTAGGTCTTGGCCGTAAATGTATCATAAAATTATATATTAGCTTGCATTTTTGCCCCCGTGCGATGTACAAGATATCATTTTAAAAGTGAAAATAATGATTAGTTTAATACATGACAATAACACTTATAATAAAATTTATTAGTGATATCGGTAACAACATTAATGTTTATACAAATTTAATAATACAAACTCATTTCGAAAAAAAAAAATATATAAACTTAATTGTCATAATATGAAATTGATCATTAAATAAAATAAAACAAAGAAGAATTAGAGAAAATGGACTGGATAATAGGAGATAATAATAATAATAATAATTATGATAAAAATATAGTGTTGTAGATCAGGACTGTGCTAGTCGAAATTTGATGTGAAATACTTAGAAAAAGAAATGACTGCAAAAAAAAAACACATATATATATATATATATCTATATATATATATATATATATATATATATATATATATATATATATATATATATATATATATATATATATATATATATATATATATATATATATATATATATATATATATATATATATATATATATATATATATATATATATATATATATATATATATATATATATATATATATATATATATATATATATATATATATATATATATATATATATATATATATATATATATATATATATATATATATATATTATTTTCGTATAAATATACCATTAGAATTTCTTAAGTTGCCATAACGTTTTTTTTTCTTTTATATATTAGATTCATTTGCCATGGCCATGTCTACTTCTCAAGGGTGCAAAAGTGGTATTAATACTTTTGGGGTGCAAAGTGCTAATAAATTATATCGAAAGGGTACGAAGTGGAATTAAGCCTTTTATCTTTTTGATAATTTCGATGAAAGTGACACCAAACATGTAGAAGTGAGAGGGGCAAGCACAGTGTCAACCTGAACTCAAAGCAACTTACGTTGAAATTGTAGAGCACCGCAGGAATAGTCTTTGTAGGAAGCAACCTGGAGTGGGAAGACGGACCCGAAAAGCAGTAGAGACTGAGCGCAGTGAAGTAAACTGTCCAGTGTGAATTCATTTCATCTCACCCTAAATTCTCATCTTTATTTATTTATTAATTAATTAATTAATTATTTTATTGTTCAGCCAAAAAGATACTCTCACAATCTTATTTCACTGCCATGTTTTTCCTCTTCTTCTCTTTCCACTCTCTATAGGGTTTCTGTACCAAAAAAACCAAAATCCAAATTAAAAACCCTTCATCTTCCTTTTATGCATGCAACTGAATTCAATTTCTCAGCGCAGATCCGTGAGTAGAATTCCCTCTCTTGCGTTCTCCGCTGCTGTTTTCGCAGTAAATCCGAAGAGCTCGAGGAAGGAGACGAAGGAGCGGCAATGAAGCCCGAATTGGAGCTCGAAATCGACTCTTCGGGCCAGTTGAAGGAGTCCGGGCCGGAATCCGGATCCGGTGATCCGGCGCGCCGTGATTCGAGCATTTCGGAATCGACGGATCACTGCTATGTGCCTAGGGTTAGACCGAGCGAGGCGAACGGTTTTGCGGTTTATACGAGGAGTAAGCGGTTGAAGAGTAGAAGCTTGAGTGCAATTGAGTATTTCGCTAAACTCCAGGGTGATGCGGGAGTTTCAGTCAAGGCTGGTGAGGCTGAGAGTTCGAATGGTGGAGTTGTAGTTAGTGGCGGTGGTGGTAGTAAGGTAAATATGAGTGGAGGCGGAGGTCAATTAGGGACTTTAGGTGTTAGCGGAGGGGAGAGCGAGGGAGAGATGATGGAAATTGAAGTGAAGGAGGAGCCGACGGCTCGGAGGTTTACACGTTCTGTGCTTAAGTCGAAGGACGAAGATTTTGGACTGGAGAATGGGAATTTGGGGAATTTAAGGGAAACGGTGGTTTTGGAGGCAGATGCATTGTCAAGTGAAGAATTGACTGTGTTGGGCAGTCCGGATACAAGGAAGATGGAGATGAAGATGTCCAAAAAAATACTCATTAAAGGGCGGCCGACAACTGTCAGGGAGCTTTTCGAGACAGGGTTGCTGGAAGGATATCCCGTTTTCTACAATGGGGGAAAGAGGGTATGCTTACAATTCTAATTTATTTATTTTTGCATTATTTTGTTGTGGTTATTATTGGTTTTATTTACCTGTTCTTATGCTTGTTATTACTATACTACCATGATTGATATTGTTAGATCGATATTACTGGTATCGTTAATCGTTATTGAACTTTAATTTGTTTTCTGCATGCCGAAGTTTTTTCCGTATATATATCTTATACCTGCATCATTGTAGGAAGAAAAATGGGCAGTTAGTGCAATTTTTGGTACCATTCATATTTAAAAAAGTAATTTATTAGTGTTTCATCTCTGTAACGGGGAGATGAGAGGTGCAGGGAGAGGATGTCAGGGAAGGCTCTATAGACTCTTTTTCCTTTCATCCTCTTCCTGAAATAAGGAAAGAATCTCATCCCACTTTCCAAATAAGTAGAGTAGTGCTCAGTGAGCTACTCACAAGAATACTCATGTTTTTCTCGCTCAAAATCTAAGAAAACATAAAACAGTAGCTATTGTAGATTAATATATTTGCCTGGAAATTTTTTTCATGCTCTGGCTGTAATTTCAGATTTATCAGGAATTGAATAGTGCACCTGCCATTAAGCTAATTCAATGGCTATGGAATGGAATGCAGTGATTTATAACATATTGAGCATATAACTAGCATTTTTGTTTGGAATCCGAACAGTGATGCTTGATGCCTAGTCCCACAAGTTTTTCATCCGTTGAGAAAGGGGAAATGAACATATCACGTAAATAGATTTCATAGAAGCAGGGGTCTCATTGAAATTCTTGTATAGAGTCCAGATTAAGATATCTTTCTCCTAATTTTTATAGTAAATACTCTTATCTTAATATTACTGATTATAAACTATTTTAATCGCATATTTGTCTTCTTGTATATGACTTTTTATTTATGATTTCTTTTCATGGCTCTCAACTGATAATTACATCATCTAGGGATTCCCACTACGTGGAACCATAACAGATGCTGGAATCCTCTGTTCTTGCATTTTGTGCAAGGGAGCTCAGGTCAGTACTCATCCTGGGTTTTCTTTTTTCTTGTTTATTTAACAAATCTAAATGTTCTCGTTTTGTTGTCTTCTATATCATGCACCTAGCACTTGACTCCATGACTGGTGATAATTTAATTCTATAGGTAGTTCCACCGTGTCAATTTGAGATTCACGCCTGCAAATCATATAGACGCGCATCACAATATATATGCTTAGAGAATGGAAAGAGCCTTTTGGACGTGGTCAAAGAATGCCGGAAATCTTCAGTAAAATCATTAGAAGAAACAATACAGAACTTTATTGGCCCTATGCCTGTGAAGGAATCTGTCATATGTCGGAATTGCGAGGGTGAGCAATTCGTGTATAATCCTATTTAATCATTTTTTTTGAATATTATGTGATATACATGTGTATATTTATCTTGTTTATTATCTACAATCCTCTTCTATGTTGTTTTAATCATATCTAAAAAGACAGTTGGGTGTTTTTTGGTTTATAGGATCATTTCTTGCAACATCGGCTGCAAAGGTGGAACTACTTTGTGATTCTTGCATGGTTGTCCTGAATTCAGATGTTGACGCAGAATGTTTGAAATCAAGGTATTATTTCTGTACAAGTATCAACTGTTATTGGTTAGGAACTACTTTGTGATTCTTGCATGATTGTCCTACACTCCGATTTTGATGCAGAATAAGATATTATTTCTGTACAAGTATCAACTCTTATTGGTTGGGTGGGATGAGATCTACTCTTTAACTCTTAACTTTTTTCGATAAACTGTTGCACGTCTAGGCAACTTCTTATACATTTGACACAAAATGGAATGTGTTTTTGAGAGCACAAATCTAGTTGAGGTTTTCTTTTGTCTTTTCTCCTCTACATTTTATGCATCTTTAAGTCGATGCTTGCTGTGTCGTAAGTTAAACAATCACCAGATACCTGAGAATCAGAGATATAGCCAGGTGGTAATGAAGTGAGATGAAGTACCTACCAAAACCTTCATTTAGTTTTGACAGAATTTGGAGGCCTGCAAATGCAAATGTTTAATTATACCACTAGTTTAGAGTGTAGAATCTGCAATGTGTCTCTATATTACTCATATTTCCTTTAGCTTTTAGATGTCATCACCCGAGTTAAACAAAAACTATATGTTTATAATATACTAACTGAGTTTTTGTAAATAGCTTCCTGATGTTAATGTTGAATAGTTTTCAGCGTAGTATTCTTGAGTTCTTTTTAAATAAAAAAAAGGTGAGGGGTATGGACTTGTACTAGTCCTCTTTATTTTACTGATAGCTTTCATTTTTTCGGCTCTTTCAGGCCTCTGAAGCCACTATTAGGCTTGGGAATTTCGGAAAATGGTGAAGTGCATAACACTCCCCAAAAAAGAGGTCGTCAAGGCAGGAGAAAGAGAAAGTCTGTATCTTATTTGCCTTTCTCATGCTCCTAGATTATTTTTCTTGTGACTGCTTGAGAGAGAATAAATTAAGCGTGTCAATTTGTTTCCAATTTCCAGGCACTCAGAATCAACGACTTATAAAAAATCTCCTGGAAATGCCTCCTTGAAGGTTGCAACAAGAATGAAGAGCCAAAGAAAGATAACTAAGAAGTGATATTTCATTTTCTCCTTTACTTTGTATCAGCAGATTAGATTACCATTATTTTCATTAAACTAAGTAGCTATGTTTACCTTGTAAAAACTTCCTTTTTTCCTGACGTGTTTATGTTTGGCATCCTAAGGTTGTCAGAGCCAGCTTCGGTCATCAAGTCGCCTGGAAGTACTTTGCTAAGTTATTCTAAGTCATCTTCTGATCTAACATCAAATGGTGGGACTTCCTTGTATGGCTCACTGAAGGACATGACTACAAGAAAGATTTTAAAGAAGTTGGTGTTTATGCTTATTCCTCTTAAATTTTGAGCCTGGAATTCAAGCATTAATTTCTATCTAATTATTCATTTGTGGTGTTTCAGGTTGTCAAATACTATATCACTCTCCAAGTCCTTTAAACAAGGATCTCCATCTGTCTCGGTTCAATCAAATAGTTCATCGAAGATAACTAAAAAGTTTGTTAAAATTCAGTTTGATTACTTGTTCTGTGCATTGTTTTAGTTATTCACCCTGGAATATGAGAAAATCTAAATGGTCTTTTTCTGTCGTTTCTACTCAGAGATCAGAGGATGCATAAACTGGTCTTTGAGAATGGTGGATTACCAGATGGCACTGAAGTTGCTTATTATTCTAATGGCAAGGTAGTTCATAAAAGAGACTCAATCCGATATTTCTCTTTTTTCCTATTTCAGCAATGTAATCATCTGATTATCTGTTTCTAGAAATTGCGCGATGGCCATAAAATGGGCTCGGGAATAATTTGCCGTTGCTGTAGCACTTTGGTAATAATGTTGATTTTGCATCCAAAATACCTGATCTTTTAGAAGATGTATTGATTAATTTTTCCTACCGTGAGCAGGTTAGTCCATCTCAGTTTGAAGCTCATGCTGGTTGGGCATCCCGCCGGAAACCGTCAGTCTATTTTGTTTTTCTTTTAACATTATGTAATTGAACACCTGTTCCATTTGCAGTTAAGTTCTGATTATATCCTTTTTCTTTCTGCAGTTATATGTATATCTACACATCTAATGGAGTATCTCTTCATGAATTTGCCATCTCTCTGTCAAAAGGGCGCAAGTATTCTTCAAAAGACAACGATGACTTGTGCATCATTTGTGCAGATGGTGGCAAACTTGTGCTTTGCGATGGTTGTCCAAGGGCCTTTCACAAAGGTCGGTATTTTTTATTATTTTTCCTTGTGCTGGTAGGATTGCTGTACTTTGTGAACCAATTATCCCCTGTCAGTTGTGCTTTAAATTTTTGAGGGAGCTTGACCTGTTTGATTTGTCAAATCTTTCCTGTCTTTGTTAAAGTAAATGTGCAGAAAAAGCATCTTTTATATCCACCACAGTTCTCGAATTTAATTTCATATGAGGATAATATCTGCTATATACTTGAATTCATCTAGGTGGATAACTTCTTATAGAGGAGGTGTCTGCTGGGCTGTTTGGTTTGGACTACAGCAGACTAGTCTCTGAGCTATTCCTTTCGAATTTGAAAAAAAGATAAATTTATACGTTTTGAATATTTTATTTTGTGTAACAAAAGAATCTATTGAACTTAGTGCTTTTCTTTGGTATGATTTCAAAGACCTTTCTTCCTAAACTTTTGAGATACTGTGTGGGACCATGGCTCATATGATTAGATTAGTAGCTTTGTTTGATATAATATATGTCATCTATATTGCTTGAGTTTTTAATTTTGGTACACGTATATTTTTCACAATCATGTAATTGTGTATGTTGAGGAGTGATTGTTTTACAATGCTTCACATATTAGAGGTTAACAATTTGTCATTCTCCATAAGAAATGATGTTTGTTTGTATCTTTATCTTAATGGCAGAATGTGCATCTCTGTCGAGCATCCCTCGTGGTAAATGGTATTGCACATATTGCCAAAACATGTTCCAGAGGGAAAAATTCGTTGAGTCGAATGCTAACGCTGTTGCAGCCGGCAGAGTGTCTGGTATTGATCCAGTAGAGCACATAACAAATCGTTGCATTCGCCATGTAAAGAATCCGGAAGATGCGGAAGTAATAGCATGTGTGCTATGCAGGTAATACATATATACAAGTGAACCTTATTGGTGCCTCATCTGATTTTACGTGTACAAAGATTTAGATACTAACATGTAGCTAATGTTGTTTGTTAATATATAGATTTCGTTTCTTCTTTTTTATTTGCAGAGGCTATGATTTTAGTAAATCTGGATTTGGTCCACGCACTGTTATATTGTGTGATCAGGTACTCCTCATGTGTTCTGTAATATATCATAGTTTGCTGTACATTATGCTCAATGGGATTCATATTTTTCAGTGTGAAAAGGAATATCATGTGGGCTGTTTAAAAAAAAGCAAGTTGGCTGATTTAAAGGTGAGCACATTGAATAGAAGGATTTATTATCTCCGACTTAGCATTTTATACACATTCGTCCACCTTGTAATTCTATGCATCTATGCACAGGAACTTCCGAAGGGAAAATGGTTCTGCTCTGCGGACTGCAAGTGGATTTATTCTACTCTGCAGAATCTGCTGAATGCTGGTGCAGAAGAGCTCCCTGATTCTACTGTGGACATTTTAAAGAAGAAGGAAATAGAGAAGAATTCAGCTTATACTAATTTTGACGTCCGGTGGAGACTTTTGAATGGGAAAAATACATCTCGGGAAACCAGAGTATTGCTTTCACAGGCTGTTGCTATATTTCATGTAAGAGTTGTTGCAATGTAGTTTGTTGTTCATTGTTTTCTGATAAGTCCTGTTGCCCCAATATGTAGATCGACTCTGATCCATATCACAACCCTGCAAATAATTTAAGCAGAGTGTTATATGTAGCCCATTGCTTTTAGCATAAATTATTTACTGACATAACTATGAAATAGATTGCTATTTTTAATCTGGGCATGAAATAAAACTCTAAGCTAATAAAATTGTGGCTTATGAAAATTAACTCTCTTTGTTTGAATATATTTAGGAATTCATGTTAGATTAGGAATTTATATTTAGATTAGACTCTCTTTCTATTAGGTAGTTCTCGTCTGTTTTGGAGATTTCTGTCTGTTTTAGCGAAGAAGTCTTTCCTAGCCTTTTCTACTTGTCTATTCTAACATGGTATTGAGAGCCGGTTCAATTTTTCTTCCTTGATAGCTCTATTTTCGAAATACCAAATTTAATCTGCCACCTTGAGTTGCAGCTGCCACCACCTTTCTTTTACGGCGACCCCAGCATCCTATTCCTAATCTTAACCTCCTAGATCTGAGTTTACTGCCGACTCCTGCCCCCTGTTTTCTTTTTGCCGCTATTCTGTCTGATTGAATCCTAGATTTTTTTACTTTTCTATTCTAACACAATTACAAACGGTATTGAAACTAATTATGGTCATCCATGTTTGAAAGAAATACAGTCTTCTCTAATTTTTTATTTCACAATTTTTAGCTGATTTAAATTGGTATTATCGCTTCTTATGACTGTTCCTATGTTCTAGTTTTATGTTTGGAAATTTGCAGGATTTCTACTGATGCAAATTTATTTCATCTGTTAAGTTTTGATCTTTGAAGTTGTTTATTAACTTGTGTTCCAGGATTGTTTTGATCCAATTGTTGATTCAGAAACTGGACGTGACTTCATTCTCTCTTTGGTCTATGGGTATGCAGCACTGCTTTTTTGCCTTTATAGTGGCTTTGTTTTTTGCCTAGGGTATTCTATCATGTCTCATATAATATTTTTCTTGCTTTCCTTCCCCTCTATCTGTCTTGCTCTATCACATCAGGAGGAATATAAGGGGCCAAGACTTTAGTGGAATGTATTGTGCTATTTTGACGGTCAAGTAAGAACCATATCTCCCTCGTACTTTACTGGACACTGATAATATATTCTTCTTGCTCAAGCTCATATGTCAATCTTGCAGCTCAACAGTTGTATCAGCCGGTATCCTTCGGATTTTTGGACAAGAAATTGCTGAACTTCCATTGGCTGCAACACGAATTGGTAATCAAGGCAAAGTAAGTCATTTCATACGCCCTGGATACTGTTTGTTATGTTTCCTAGTATCTTTTCATTCTTCAACACATTTAGTTCGTTGGAAGTAAATGAAAGAATTCGTGCAATTGCTGCAAGACCAACTGTGCTGTGCACAGCTACCTCTTAAAATTGGAGAAGATATGAAGAATAACAATGAAATTTTAAGTTTTGACCATGCAACTTTTCGTAAGATGCTCGAAGTGATTTCTGTTAATTAATTGTTCTTTTCTGGTTGATTTGGAAGAAAAATTTCGACAGTTTTATGTGTGGAATTGCTTGCATGTTTTTCTAGAACAGTTTTATGCGCAATATTTACAACTTTCCCCTCAAATTTTTGAGGTTGAATTTTAATTTTTGTAAGGAAGTCATGAACTGTCTTATTGCCAACAATTTTTATATAATAATAATAGGAGAAGTCATAAAAATGTAAATCTAAGTTGTTGATTTCAACGGCTGTGGACAAAGTTTGATTATTGTCCATGTATCCATGTTTTCCTTTTTTTTTTTTTCATTTATCTTACCCTGTGTTTCAAGCTTTGGTCTAGGGGTGTAAATGTGTCGACTTCTTAAATATTCTTAAGCATATTTACCTCAATACGTAGTTGGAAGAAAGGCATCAGTGATGAATATTTATACTTTTGGTGTTTGTGTCATATCTGATGGCAGCTTAGAGGTTTGGGTTAGTGACAGCAAATCTCAAATATACAGTTAAATGTTGAGAGCAAAAGCTGTTTTCCCTTGCAGCTTGTAGTTTTCGAACTGGTGAAACTTGTGAGTTGACTGGTCCTCATAAACTAGATTTAGATGGCCAAGGACTGTACTCAGTATTTTTGTTGCTTTTTGTATTCTATGTTAAAAAGCTAACGAGGTGAAAAGTTCAGCAGGTGCACATGAACAGCTTACAATTTTATTATTTCTCAACTTCAATGTCGCAAGTACTTAGACTATTAAATATAATATGGGAATAGTCGTGTGACATTTCCTTAGAAACTTGCTCGAAGTAGGGAGGGAATTTTGTGAGCTGTGATTTGATTTTCTGTTGGAATTTAGCTGTAGCACTTTTTTCTGATGTAACTGAAATATCTTTGTAGGGATACTTCCAAATACTCCACTCGTGCATCGAGAAATTGCTTGCATTTCTAAACATTAAAAGCTTAGTTCTACCAGCGACTGATGAGGCAAAATCAATTTGGACAGAGAAGTTTGGATTTAAAAAGATACCACAGGAGCAGGTATTAGCTGCTATAAACCAGAAAATTTCAACTGAACATATTTTGACATGCCATTGAGAGAACTCTAATCATTCCTTTGTGCTTTTGCAGCTTTTGAATTACAGAAAAATATGTTGGCAAATGATGACTTTCAAGGGAACATCTATGTTAGAAAAAGCAGTTCCAAAATGTCGAATTATTAATAACGATGAAGAAGAAGAAGAAGAAGAAGAAGAAGGTGCTTTTCCAAACTGATTCGTATTTATTATTCTTTTACGATATTTCTAGAAGCTTCGAGACTGAATTAGAAGGTGCAAACTGGAATAGGAAAACACCTGCCGAGAAATGGTTGAATTGTGAGAGAAGTTGTCATCGGTAGTTAATTATTGAAGATTTCAAGTTAAGGTCTCATTTTTCTTCCCTAAGATATTTGCTGCCGCATGTAAATAACTTTCGGAAGGCGCTACTTTCCTCCAGCACACATTCGTTTATGTTTTATCTATTTGTGGGCAAACTAACTTCATCTGGTGTTGTATAATTGTATCTTGTATAGACATAATGGATGTGAATATAACGATGGTCGATGTTATATGTGATGATCTCTGTATGATTTCCCCATATTTTATTTTACCTTGATCAACCGTCTCCATGCGGAAGACGGTTCCAGTTGTGACGGATCTTTCGATGCTCCCGTTTTGAAATAGTGATAGTCCGAAATTGAGCGTCACTAGAGGTTGTGAGATAGGAATTGCAAACGACTTCTTCATGTTTAATATACTCCTCAAGCATGAACGAGCCGCTGGCTCCTCCTATCCCAAAGGTTCCAGCAAACGCTCGCATCAAGAAGGAAGGAATCTCTTGCAAGAGTTGTCTTCAACTCATCGTACCAACTCCAGAAACTCATCCTCTCATAAAACAACCAGATAGCAAACGGTAAGTTCTCCTACAGCACTTGCGTG
>NW_012192977.1:379699-395209 GCF_000504015.1 Erythranthe guttata
ATTTTTTTGCCGCCGGATTCCGGCGTTGACTTTTCGATTTTTTTTTGCTGGTCTGTTTTTTCCACCGCCGAATTCCGGCGTTGATTTTTTTTTCTTTTTCTGGTCTGTTTTTTTTCCGCCACTGGATTACGGCATTGACTTTATGTTTTTTTTTGTTTTTTTTGTTTACGTCCGCCGCTAAACGTTGACCGTAATTGTGCCATCACTGACAGTAAATTAACGTTATTATACTATCAATGACAGTACATTAACGTAATTGTACTGCCGTTGACAATACATTTATGTAATTGTTCTATCGTTGACAGTAAATTAACGTAATATTATTATTTTTTATTTTTTGTTTTTGTTATTTTTTTTAATTTTGTTTGATTTGTTGACAAATGAACGTAATTATATTACTACCGTTGACAGTAAAATAACTGTAAACACAATAGTATTATTATCAACAACATCAATATTATTATTTTTTTGGGTTTTTTGTTTTGTTTGAGTTATTCACGGAGTAACGTAATAATATTACTATCTATTATTGTAATATTACTATAAACACAATAATACTAATGTAGTAATATTACTGTAAACACAATAATATTATTGCTATTTTTTTTATCATGAGTTCATGACGTAACGGTCAACAAATTTCGAGCGCTTGTTCGTCAATGTTCAAATGATCGGCCCTTTGATTTTCAATTTTGAAAAAATAATAGAATATAATAAGGGGTCTTAAGATATAAGTCCCTGGTGACAAACATTATTAGAACTAAATGGCAAGTCTAATTAAAATTTGATTCACATCCTTTATTACATTCATTCCAAAAATGTCCCTCCACACACAAATTCGAAATTACAACAGATAGTAAATATATTATGATGAACTATGGTATTATTTAATATTTTTAAATTTGTATCTAGCATTTTTTTTTAATTTTTTTGTGAACACGTTTTTCTTTTATGTGTTTCTTTTTTTTTTTTTTTTTTTTTTTTTTTTTTCATTTTTCGAATTTTTTCATTATATAAAAACCTATTTTTTTCCCTTCACTTCTACATGAATTGAAAATTATGATTTTTTCTTTAATTTTTTTTTCGGTCGTAGACATCTACAGAAACATGTAGGAAACCGTAGTAATCCGTAGTAACCCACAAACATCTTGAAACCCTAGCCGTCAGCCGGCCATAGACAACCATAGACACCTACGAAAATTCATATATAGTCATCCAAAAATAAAACCCTAGATCTACAACCACCGACGCCATAGCCGCCAAAATAAAAACTTAGATTTGCAAAACCGTCTCCATAGCCGCCACCACCTCCATATTCATCGCCTCCCGACCCTTCCCTATTCCTATAAGCACCACCTTACGACCACCACCGGCCTTAACCGCTTCCATAACTATCTCCACCATACCCACGACCTCCATAGCCGCCGCAACTTACCATAGCCGCCTCCATAACCACCGCCACCATACCCACCGCCTCCATAGCCGCCGCAACTTACCATAACCACCGTCGTAGCCTCCACAACCATAACTAAATTAAACATTTATTATATTCAGATCTGTCAAATAGAATTAAAAAAGAAATGAGAAGTGGGGTTGGAATGAGAAAGAAACGAGAAACAGAGAAGGGGGAGGGGGGACGTCTGGACGACGTGAGAGAGATAAATGAGAAAAAAAGAGAGAAACGTGATTTATATTAGTTACTGTAAGGGTATTTTTGGGTTAAATAAAAATCAAAGAATGTGTATCAATTTTAAATTTAAAGTAGAAATATAGTTAAAATGTTCTATTTGAGCTTGTCACTCATATATAATTAAGTTTGGTGGGGTGTCTAACATATTAGCCCATATAATAAATTGAAATATGATGGACTTTTCATTAACTGACGGTTCACAAGTCGGAATAAATACAGATATTAATCGGCCGCCCGTAAATATACATTTTAATCTATGTTAATGTCACGATAACCGGAATTCGGGAGTAGAGGTAAGAAGAAAGACAAAGGCACATGCTTGTATTGTTGATGTGATGTGTCCTTTTGGAAGTTCATTTGTAGTCTTTGGAAATTTTAGGTTCAAAGCTCATTAATTCAAAATGGGGATGTTCGTAGGCTTTGTCGGTATCAGGCCGCTAAATGCTTCGTGTATTCGTTTCAATATATATATATATATTTTCGCAATCGTATTGAAAAAATTAATAAATATTTATGAATTAGTACAGTAAAGAAATATATAAATTGACTTGATAACCTCTTAATGGCATCTGAATGGACATTTATCACTTATTCGGTGAGCATTACTCCATTAAGTTTGTTCGGTGTGAATTTTTGAACAAAGACATTTATCTCTAGCTTATTGATTCAATCTAAAATTTATGACTTATTCGATCAGAGGTACATCTGAATACATTTTAGATAAATGTATCCCTCTTTTGTCTTTTCTTCACAATATATTATTTGGAATTAAAAATACAAGAAATGCCTATGAGATGAGGGAGATAAATGAAACTGTGTGAGACTTGCTAGATGTTTCAAAGGGTCCACAAAATAATTAATGTAAAATTTGGTTTGATTAAATTAATTTATAATGAAATATTCTTCCACAATTGGTATTGTGGAATATAATTTTTGTTCCCTTCCTTTTCTTTTATGACTTTTTTGCTAAAAGTTTTAAATTATGTTCGACTTTTTTTGTTTTATATATTTGTTAAAATAATAAGATGTAGATTTACATTTTTTAGTTTCGTACAAATAAATATAATAAATAATTAAAAGGTACATAGTTATTTTTTATCATTTAGATATCATTGAAATTAAATAATTATGAGGGTTGATACAGTAAAATTACATTATTCAGATACAATAATTGTTTCAGTTATCAAACAAGTTTAAACGTTCAACATTCAGTATTCAGACACCACTCTTAACGATTCAGTTTTGTATTCAACATTTAGTGTTCAGTGCTTAATTATATCAAACACAACCTAAAAGTATCATTTTCTCGTGAATTGTTTCACCGTTAAAGTGATAAATGATTTGAAACAAATAAAGTTTTCCAAAAAAATAAATATTATGGTACAAAAGGAGTAACTAAATTTAAATTGAGGGGTAATATGCAATACCCTTTATTTAGAAAATATTAAGAATAAAACTCAAATTCCAATATAAATTAGTGAGACCCTCCTAACCAGACATGATACGAGCGCCCTTATATGGTTAGGTTTTTAACGTGATACATTTCTCTCAATCTCCCTCTCTCTCTCTCTCTCTCTCTCTCTCTCTCTCTCTCTCTCTCTCTCTCTCTCTCTCTCTCTCTCTCTCTCTCTCTCTCTCTCTCTCTCTCTCTCTCTCTCTCTCTCTCTCTCTCTCTCTCTCTCTCTCTCTCTCTCTCGCCGTAGTCTGCTCACCCTAGCAACCGTTATTTGTGCATTCGTCACCGCCGGAGCCAACAATACCTTTCAACCGCCGGCCGACCGAAACCCAAAGCAAGAGGTCCTCAAGATCGTCTCCCGCTTCGTCCAACACCACCACATCGACGTCTGGTAAAAGTGGTGGCGTCAGTGCCTCCCCTACACGTCACCGCCCTTTGTCGAATGCGTGATTTCTACATGAGGATTCCCGTTTTTCGTTATCTCTCTCGATTTTTTAGTTTTGTTTTTCCTCCAGATTTGGCCACCACCACCACCATAGCTACCTCTCTCGCTCTCTCTTTCATTCAGCGTCGTTTTCGTCGCCTCCCCCTCCCTCCCTTTCTTTATTTTTGATTTTTTGCTTTTTTTTTTCTCCCCAGATCTGAAGCAGCAACAGTAACGTGATTATAGTCTGGTTCGAATATGACTATTGTTGATTCACTCGATTAGTGATTTATTAATTTCTTATTGTTACGCGAATCACGAATAACATAGTATATGATGATGATGATGAAGAGTGGTTCCAATCAATTCTGACGAATTCGAAGAAGGAAGATGCGATTAAAAAACAATACAAGTTTTTTTCACAAAGAATGCAAGGGACTCCATTGTACAACCAAAGAAGAGGTAGCTAAACTTCTCGTTTTATCATATAGAAGAATAAATAATTATTTTATCCGATCACATTGCAAATTAAGTTCGATATTCAGGTTTTTATTTCCTGATCTATCCACCACCACCACCACCGTCGCCGCTTCTCATACTCTCTCATTCGTTCACCGCCGCCACTGCCGTTGTCGTCAACTTCCCTTCCATATCTTTCGTTATATTTCTATCTCTATTTGTGTATTTTCGATTTTTTTTCCTTCAGATCTAAACTAGCAGCAGTAACATGACTAGCTATAGTCATATTCAAATTTTTTTTTGTTCTCCAGATCTGAACTAGCAGCAGTAACATGACTATAGTCATATTCGAATATGACTATTGTTTGAATATGACTGCAGTCATATTCGAATATGACTATTGTTGAATATGACTGTAGTCATATTCAAATATGTTCTATATTTTCGTTTCAAGTTGACTTGTAATAACAACATTCAAATTGTGATTTTTTGTGTGGATGTTGATTGAATATTTTCGTAAACAATAGGAAATTTTCGTTGTTTTATATAATTTGGTAAACATGACTGTACCACACTATATAATTGGAATTTTTAAATTGAAAATGTAAAAAACTGCAATATAAAGAAAAAAATATGACTACAGTTGATATAGTCACATATAGTCATATTCAACTATAGTCATATTCGACGTAGTAAATATGTCGAGAAAAAAAATTCAATTTTTTGTTTAATAAAAATTAAAAAAAATATTTTTATTAAAAAAATATTTAAAATAATGCGAAATAAATCCAAAATAATAAAAAATAAAAAATTCAAATATATATATATATATATATATTATTTGGTATCATATTTTTATGAATTTGGAAGCAATTTTTTAGGAATTAAATTATTGTTATGGAAAGACAGAAAAAAAAATAATTGAGACAATAGTGCTATATAATTATTAATTGATATAATAGGAGGGATTATAATTTTTTTTTTAATTATTTCTGTGAATTCTCCATTACACGGTATGTTCATATTTATTTTTATAGACTCGCGGTTTAATGGCCGTTTCGAACTTACGATTTGCAATTTGAGAAAATATACGAACAACAACTGATTTGTATTTATAAGGCAAATTATGGCCACCCCCGAGGTAATGCAAAATTATGAAAAAAAACACTTATTGTATGAGTAATTACAACCACTCTTCTCAACTATGAATCTTTTCACACGTCCACCCCTTTGGTGTCAATTCAACATAATCTTCTAGATTCCGTGAAATGTTCTCTAGTTGTACTCGTTTTTGTGCAAAAATACAGTTTCTGATGCACCATATTTTAATATGTACAAGCCAAGAGACACACCTTATGATCATCTTATTTCAAAGTGTGGAGTTCGAATGAGGTAAGACGGTTACAAAATGGAGAATATTTTACGTAATCTAAAAGATTTCACAAAATTTCACACCACAAGGGTGGACATATAAAAAATTAATAGTTGAGGGGTGGTTGTAATTACCCAAACATGATTTTTTTTTAGGGTAAAGTTCATTTTACCTACCTGAACTACACCCAAGGTATAAAATACCTCCCTGAACTTTGAAATGAACCAAAATAGCCCCTTCCAATTTTGAGTCAACGTTTAAACCGTTACAATTTTTAACTCCGTTAGTTTTTATGTGTTTTTACATTTTTGTCCAGCATATTCTCTCTCCAACTTTTTCTCCCTCATCATCCTTTTCTTTCTTCGTCCATTTTCTTTCTTTCTAAAGAAGTGATGTTCATCAAACACATCACCATTGTTCCTCTTCTCTCTCTAGTACCATGACCCATAAAACAATAAAACCTACTTTCACACATCTGAAATTAAGGATTCGGTCATGTTTTTCCGGCGGGAGGTCAAGCTTCTCACAAACCCCTATTTGGGTTTCCGTTGGCGGTGGCGACCGGAAAAAATGAATCCAGAAGAAATTTGAACTCTTCGTTGTGAAACCAGCGCAGCTCCGACTTTGCTCCGCCCTACACGACCAAGATGTCGGCGGAATCCGACGAAAACATCAATCCGACGAAAACATCAACCTGATTGTGTGACCTTTATAAAAGGGATTTGTATTGGGTTTCTCTTTGGTTTTCCTCCGAATTCGTTTTTCACTGGCACTTATCCTCCAGGAATTTGAATCTTGATGAATTCGAATTGGGTCGTGATATGGTGCAGCTGCGGAGGAGATGAGTGCATTGGGAGGGTTTGATCAAGCAAATTGGATTACGACTTCTTTTAATTATATTGTGTTTTTTCTTTTAATTAGATTACTTTATTTTTTTACTCAACAAAAAAAAAATTACTTTACTTTTAAAATTAGAATAAAAATTAAATATTGATTCGCAGTTTATTTATTTATTTGACGGAAAATAAAAATTAAATATTTAATTGCATTAACTGATTAACAAAAACCCCTCTAATTAGACCATATATATAAAAGTACTGAAGGGGTAAAATTGTCCGGAAAAAGCCACTTGTCATGCCACTGGATATAATTTAAAAAGTCAATGTGCCATGTCAGCAGAGGTGGATGGATTTTTAACGGAGGGACTGTTTTGATTCATTTTGAAGTTCAGGGGGGTATTTTATACGTTGGGTATAGTTCAGGTAGGTAAAATGAACTTTGCCCTTTTTTTTATAATTTGAATTTACCTCAAAGGATTGCCGTAATTTACCTTATTATATATTAGTTCTTGATTTACTGGAAAGTGGTAACCGGCAAGTAAATAAAAAAATCATGAGTAATTTTCTTAAAATCCAAACATATTTTGTGATTTTGATCTTTTTTCCTATTTCAGCTCCCGACGGCTTATGAGATCCTACACCCGATGAAATACACCATGTGGCTTTAAACTGTAAATTTACAAAAATAACTGCCAACTAACACATACACATGTGGGTGTGAGTTATTATGTATAGATCAAAGATGTAAAACTACAAGGTATATTTCACCAAGTTTAGGTTCTACAAAAGCATTCTGACCCCTTAGATTTTCCATTACACTTTCCATTTATTGATTTTGAAATTCAAAATCCAATTTTTTTAGAACGTACACCTAGGGGTGCAAGTTGGAACGGAAATTCCGATTTCCGCCGATTCCGATCCGAAAAGTTCCAATTTTGGAACAACTTTTTTCATTCCGATTTCCGAAATTCCGATTTCCGATTTTTTCCGAATTTTTTGGATTGGAATTGGAATTATATAAAAAAAATTGGAATTTCCGATTTCCGATCCGATTATTTCCGAAATTAATTCCGAAAAAATTCCGATTTTTTTCCGAAAAAAACCGATTTTTTTCCAAAAAATATATCTTTGAGTAATATATATATATATATATATATTATAGTATACTTATTTTACATTATTTAGTTGTATTTATTCTTTATGGGCCATGTCACCTAAAAAAACCCTAGTTTATTTTATGTAAAACCCTAGTTTTACGTTTATTATTTCTTGTGCAAAGCCAAGAAGTTTATTTAATTTTTTGCTAGAAGTTTTATTGGATATTATGATGGCGTTTATTTTTATTTATTTTTTGAATTGAAATTTAGTAGTTATTTTTATCCACGTGGATGTTTTTATTTTTAGCAAATTATGAAATTTTCAGCGAAGTTTCGAAATTTTAATACTTATGTCATTTCCGAAATTCCGAAATTTCCGGGCCTTTTGGAATTGTAATGAATTTTTAGATTCCGAAAATTTCGGAATTGGAATTGGAATTGATTTTGTACTTCCGAATTTTTTTGTAAATATTTCGAAAAGGCCAATTCCGATCCGATCCTTCCGACTTTCAGCCCTACGTACATCTGATGAAATGCATTATGTAGTTTTACATCGTTTATCGACACATAATAACACTCACCCCTATGTTTATATGCTTAGTGGGTAGTGGTGTATTTCACGTGTAGAATCTGATAAGGCTAGATCCAAAGGGATACTAAATGTGAAATGATAAGAAAGAAAAAGTTAAGAAAATAAGAAAAAAATATAGACGTGAAAGACGGGGCCGGTGATGCAAATGCAAGTAAACAAACTCGCTTTCCGAAGAAAAAAAATAAAATAAAAAACTCATCCCTTGTTACACGCCCATCAAAATCAATTCAATTGACTCCGATTCAACTCAGACCTAGTCAAGCTCACTTTAGAAGACCCCCTTCATCCCAATATTCTAAACATTTCAAAACCAAACCCAAAATTTTCTACTTTGTAGAAATCCCATTTCAATAATAATTTAACAAATATCATCCCAAATAAAAAAAATTAAAAAAATAAAAAATGGAAAAAGTACACTTCGTGCTAATCCCACTACCAGCACAAGGCCACATGATACCAATGATCGACATGGCCAAGCTACTCGCCCAACACGGCGGCGGCGGCGTCGTCACCACCCTAGTCACCACCCCCCACAACGCCGCCAGATTCTCCGCCACCATCCACCGCGCCCACGCCGCCGGCCTCCACATCCGCCTCATCGAGATCCCATTCCCCTGCCACGAAGTCGGCCTCCCCCCCGGCTGCGAGAATCTCGACAGCGTCCCTTCCAGAAACCTCCTCAGAAAATTCTACGCCGCCCTGGACAAGCTCCACCGCCCCCTCGAGCAACACCTCCTGGAGCAGAACCCGCCGCCGAGCTGCATCATCTCCGACAAGTGCCTCTCCTGGACATCCAAACTCGCCGCCGATTTCAACATCCCGAGGCTAGTCTTCCACGGGATGTCCTGTTTTTCCCTGCTGAGCTCCCACAATCTGAATCTCCACAAACCGCACGTGTCGGTGACGTCAGATCACGAGCCGTTTGTCATCCCGGGGATGCCGGTCACCGTGAGGATAGCGAAAGCCCACCTCCCGGGCTCGTTTCTCGCGCTTCCCGATCTCGACGACGTTAGGGAGCAAATGCACGTGGCGGAGTCGAACGCCTACGGCGTCGTGATGAACACTTTCTCCGAGCTCGAAGGCGGCTGCGTCGAAGAGTACGTACGCGCCGTCGACAAGAAAGTGTGGTGCATCGGGCCCGTGTCGCTGTGCAACGGCGAATCGGCCGATAAGTTCGAGAGAGGCAACCGCGCCTCGATCGACGAGAAGGCGTGTTTGGAATGGCTCGATTCGATGGAGCCGGAATCGGTTGTCTACGCGTGTTTAGGTAGTCAGTGCCGGTTGATTCCGGCGCAGTTGATCGAGATCGGGCTCGGGCTCGAAGAATCGGGGCGTCCGTTCGTATGGGTTATTAAACGAGGGGAGAGATTCGATGAGATGGAGAAATGGCTTTTGGATGAGGGATTTGAGGATAGGGTTAGAGGGAGGGGGCTCTTGATCAAAGGGTGGGCCCCACAGGTTTTGATTCTGTCGCACGGTGCGATAGGTGGGTTTCTGACGCACTGCGGTTGGAATTCGACGATAGAAGGTGTTTGTTCGGGGATTCCGATGATGACGTGGCCGATGTTTGCGGAGCAGTTCTTGAACGAGAAGCTTGTTGTGGAGGTGCTGGGGATTGGGGTGAGAGTTGGGGTGGAGTTGCCGGTGAGGTGGGGTGAGGAAGAGAGGGTCGGGGTGGCGGTGGTGAAGGGGCAGGTTGCGAGTGCTGTGGCGGCGTTGATGGGCGGCGGGGAGGAAGGTGAGCGGAGGAGAATCGACGCGAGGCGGTTGAAGGCGGTTGCGGTGAGTAAAATGGAGGATGGTGGTTCGGCGAGATTGAATATATCGGCTTTAATTCGGGATATTATGGAGCTAACTTTGTTGCGTAGAGATCAATTGTAACATGTTAGCGTATTGAAATGGTAGTTGTTTAACGCAAATTTCTTGTTTATGAAATTGACAAATGAGAATAATTTGCACGGCGGATATAATGAAGCATATAAACTAGGGGTGTAGATTGAATCCGAATTTAGCCATTTCAGAAGAATTCCAATTTTTTTTCTCAAGTGAAACACTAGCGGAAATTGGAACGAAAAAGGTTGTTCCAAAATAGGAAAATTTCGGATCGGAAGCGGCAAAATTTGGAATTTTCTAATTTTTGCTCACCTTAACTATAAAATGCATAATAATATTGGTATTTTAATTGTAATATTTGCAATTATTTTCGGAGCTTTAATCGAATCGGAAATCATAATCTAATATATATTCCAATTCCGATCCAAATAATTTCGGAAAAATTGGAAGTCGGAATTCGGAATGTAACATATTGTTCCAAAATCAGAAAATTTCGGATCAGAATCGGCGGGAATCGGAAATTACATTCCAATTTCCACCCTTAACAAAAACAAACACATTTTCACACCACATAAAAACATAGTAAAAATATCCAGACAAAAAAAGCATTACAACCAACAAACTGCATTCTCCATCACTTGATTATTTTTGCCTTGATTTCTTCAATCAACAACGTTATGTTCAAATAAGAAGAACCACCTTCTTCAACTGCCTTCTTCGCCGTTTCTCCAATCTCACACGCCCTTCTCCTCCTCTCTTCACCTTCGTCTCCGTCATCCATCACCAAATCCAAAGCTTTAGTGACATCATCCTTCGTCACCACCACGCCACTCTTCTCCTCCTCTCCCCACTTAACCGGCACTTCCACTCCGATGCTCACTCCAGTTCTCAGCAACTGAACCACCAATTTCTCGTTGCAAAACTGATCCGCGAAAAATGGCCACGTCACCATCGGCACACCCGCCGATATCCCTTCGAGCGTCGAATTCCACCCGCAGTGCGTCAAGAATCCGCCCACCGCCCGGTGCGCGAGAATCAGCACCTGCGGGGCCCACCCGTGGACGAGTAACCCTCTGTCTTTAGTCCTTTCTTCGAACCCGTTTTCCGATATCCATTCCTCGAATGCTTCTAGTTTGCCTCCACCCAATGCCCATACGAAAGGCCTGTTCGACGCCTCTAAACCGAGCGCTAGCTCTGCTTTTTGTTCTGTTGTGAGACGAGCTAACGAGCCGAGGCTCGCGTAAATTACGGATTTGGGCTCGTGCGAGTCGAGCCATTTCAAGCAATCTTGATCGTTAATGGATGAAGTGTTGCCCCTTTCGGATAAATCGAGGCTATCTTTATTGCAGAGCGAAACGGGGCCGATGCACCATACTTTTTCGCCTTTGGCCTTGCTGTACCCCTTCACGTACTCCGGTTCGAGATCCTCGAAGCTATTCACCACCACACCGTAAGACGTCTTCTCCGCTGCTAATATCTGATCGGTGGTTTCTTTCAAGGCGGCCGATTTCTTGGCCATTGAATTACCAACCCACGATTTCCTTAACATGATCCGATCGGGCAGGTTCGGAACCTCAAAGTAGTCCGTGTCCGATTCAACGGAATCAAGAATCTGCGAGGACCGAACGTTGTGCGAGCAGAGAAGGGAGAAGCAGCAGGTTCCATGGAACACGATCCTCGGGATTCCAAACTTTTCGGCGATTTGGGTCGTCCAAGGCAAGCCCATGTCGGAGATTATGCAGCTCGGCCGAGGAGTCATTTCGTCGAACACCTTGCCTACGTCTTTCTGCAACAAATTGAGCGCGGCAAAGAAGTTGATGACCATGCCCAGTGAAGGGAGAGCGTCGAGATTCTCGCATCCTTCCGGCAACCCAGCTTCCACCGCCGGGAAACGGATTTCGACGATTCGGATTAGCAGCCCGGATTTCACAGCGCGGGCAATTGTGGAGCCGAACCGGATCGCGTTCTGGGGTGTTGTGATTATGGAAACGATGACGCCGCGGAGTGCGAGGAGTTTGGCGATGTCGATCATGGGGATCATGTGACCTGGAGCCATGAGAGGGAACAAGACGAAGTGAAGGTGGTGGGATTGGGATTCCATGGCCGAAAAAAATGGATTTGAGATCAAAGGGTTTGTGTGTAGAGACGGTCGAATGTAAGAAATGTGAATGGTGTTCCGACCATGGTACTGAAGCAACTTGTACTTGCTTCTTGTCGTTGTTCACTGTCTTGACTCTTTATCACAATTATGAACCACACAAAAATAGGGAGGGCTTTCTTGGGATGTTTGTTTTTATTTCCAAACATTATATTCCTTAAAATCGAGATCATATTTGTTTGGTAATTTTATCCCGAAAATTCCATTTTTTTTTATCAAATTTCTACTGAAAATACAATATTTATATTTTTTTTCAATTTTCAAACATACTAAAACAAACTACTAACCTATGTATTTTATTCTACCAACTCATTTTCCTTTCCTTTTATTCATATCTCTTTATTAATATTCACACTCTCTCTCCTCTCATTTATCTATTCTCATTAATATATACACTCTCTCTCCTCCCATTTCTCTCTCTTATAATAATAATAATGGTGCAAATAATAATAACCACCACCACCATCATCAATCATTATATTCTATTTTTCACTTACTTTCGTAAAAAAAACTCACCACAACCAAACATATTCCATTTTCCACACAAAAACCAATACATCTATTTTCTCTATCAGAAATTTTGAAAACTAGAAAATACGAATAGAGACATAACCAAACATCCCATTTGGTTTCCATTATTAAGCTTGATGGGACAATCAATAACTCCGAATAAGCTGTTTTGTTTGGTAGTTTGGTCAAATGTTGATAAGTGGGTCCACTGTTTTCATTCCCCATTTGAATTATTGACAGTGAAGCCAAATTCGGCTTGATAATTTGTCATCAAATAATTCCATCATCTAAGTCTCTGCAATGTCGTTGTTGACCTCAAACTACTTAATTAATTACATAATCCTTACATATAAATAATTTTCTCCATCTCAAAAACACCCCACCCTTAACATCGATGAACCCTAAGTTTTTGGAACGTAAGGTCCTGTCCTTCTCCGCCCTTTTCAGATTCGACAAATCTATAACTCAATCTTACAAATGCGCATTTAATCTTAATCATTTACTTTTGTTAGGAAAACAACACCATTACCAAGTAATTAGATCGTCTGTGAGGAAGAAGAGGTTATTTTTCACAATTGGTATAATCGATTTTATTAACTGTTATTAATTTCCTCTTTCTCATGTTTCGTGTTTAAATTAATTATACTCTTTCCTAATCCCTTCTAATCCGGTGAAATTGCATACTAAAACCCTCTTGCAGAACACCATATATTTCGAATTAATTTTAGAAGTCACTTATGTACTCAATTTTGGATTATTGAGTATGTACAATCTCTATATTTTATTTTTTTTTTTGTTTCAGATTTAATGTTAGTTTACCTTGATGTGTAAAATTTGTGCTGAAATGTGTTCGACGAAATTTGGATCGGTTTTTCTAACTGTTGTGTATTCTCTCGTATGAGATTTGCAGCTGAAGACATTTTCCAGTGTTTGTTTTGAAACTATTTTCGCGTCCATGAAGTTTGGAGAAGTAGCTTTACGCCGCAATCGCAAAAAAATGGTTGATCGCGTATGTCGAATGCGCCGTATTTGTAGTTTCTCGTACTCTTTCTTGAGCTACTACTGCTGGTACTATTCATTCTCCAAAGAATTGAACACTTCAATAGTCGGCAAATTCGATTTCAAAAAATACCAAATTAGGATTACGACGGATTTGGTTCGAAAGGGGGGTTTGAAAGCTTAGATGTAAAGAAGAAGTGGATACTTTAATAATGTCAGTTAAGGGCATTTACGACAACTTGTTACAAATCCCAGCTAATAACTTCATATCATCCAAACAAAATGGCGTAGTATTCATCAAAAGATTATTAGTCATGACATAATATCACAAACCAAATAATATGACTAATATAAGTCATCATGCTTTTAATCACAATATTATGTATCCCATCACATGACCTTATATATCAAGACACTCAAACCTTATATAAGGGCATTTATGACAACTTGTTACAAATCCCAACTAATAATTTCATATCATCCAAACAAAACGGCGTAGTATTCATCAGAAGCTTATTAGTCATGACATAATATCACAAACTAAATAATATGACTGATATAAGTCATCATGCTTTTAATCACAATATTATATATCCCATTCCACCTTATATATCAAGACACTCAAACCAAATAGGCTCTTTTAGTATGATAATATGATTTGTCCATTATAGCATTATATGGATCAAAGGCGAAATAAATCTAGCACTTTTGTACTTTGTACCATCGATTTTTTTTATAGTATTTTACACCAAATCTTTTTATAGTACACAATCGAAGGGTTTGTGCAGCTATTCTGTGTCGACTGTAAGAAATGTGAATGGTGTTCCGACCATGGTAACTACTATTAAAGCAACTTGCTTCTTGCTTCTTGTCACTGATTACTGTCGACTCTTGCACTCTTATCACAATTTTGAACCACATAAAAAGACTCTTTATTTCGATATGATTTATTTAGAGCCAAATTCTGACTTGTCCATTAAATGGATCGGAGGTGATCCGACCCGGCCCATGGTCAATGTAATCATTAATTTATCATTTTCATCCCATTTATTAATTGAGAGAGGTGTTATTTCCACCTTCAGAATATCTTATTTTACCATCAAATTAAATATATTTCTCAATCTACCATTTTCCTCTTCTTTCACCTATATTTTTTACAAATTTATAAATCATCTACCACTAAACTAATTAAAAATTTAATAAAAAAAATATTGATAACCCCCTCATTTTCATTGGAAATCTCAGCCCATCCATCTTAAGTGATTAATACTTTAGTCAAAGAAAAACATTTTTGAAAGTAAAAAAAACTAGAAATTTACGTTTTTTAAGAAATAAATTAAGATTGATTGTATGGAAGGTCCTGAACTTCCTCCAGAATCGGCCCATTTGGCTTAATATAATTTCGTTTCCTAATTTTTTTTTAATTAGTTTGTAGTATCATCTGATATGGAAGTTTAAATATTTTGTACTAAATATTTCATTGCAAAATAATAATAAAATAAATTAAATTCTAAAAATTAAAAATATAAAATAAAACAGAAATAACTTAGAACTCATGAAGATTAAGTGAAAATAATGAAGGGTGGTGGATTATAAATTTGAGGGGTATTTATGACATTTTATAATCTTTGGTGTTACATTGAGATATTTCGAAGGTGGAAATAACACAACTCTTAATTTATTGGGGCTATTAGTTAGAAGTAGGGATGGCAAAAAAAACCCAAACCGCTAGCTATCCGCGGGTATCCGCTCCGTTTAAAACCCGTCCTTACTGAAACCATTAAGGTTTGGTAATGGTTTTGGTATGGTTCTGGTTTTATCTTTACGGTCATGGGTACCCGACCATTTAATATATATATATATAATTCACATAATATGAATAAAAAAGAGAATTTGGCAAAATTTTAAATAAAATATTAAATAATTTAAGGAGGATATATTTGATAATTTTTTTTCTTTTCTTTTTTTCTTCCTCTTTTCTGAGAGTTACTTAACGTTATCGGACGAGTTATTTTTTATTACCACAATTTAAATGGTAAATGGGGACCCGTGGGTACCCGGATATTTGTGGTAATGATTCG
>NW_012192977.1:399466-419082 GCF_000504015.1 Erythranthe guttata
ATAATAATAATAATAATAATAACAATAATAATAACAAGAATAATAATAATAATAACAATAATAATAATAATAATAATAATAATAATAATAATAATAATAATAATAATAATAATAATAATAATAATAATAATAATAATAATAATAATAATAATAATAATAATAATAATAATAATAATAATAATAATAATAATAATAATAATAATAATAATAATAATAATAATAATAATAATAATAATAATAATAATAATAATAACAATAATAACAATAACAATAATATAACAATAATAACAATAACAATAATATAACAATAATAATAATAATAATAATAATAATAATAATAATAATAATAATAATAATAATAATAATAATAATAATAATAATAATAATAATAATAATAATAATAATAATAATAATAATAATAATAATAATAATAATAATAATAATAATAATAATAATAATAATAAAATATTATTATTATATTTTACTGTTGCACGTACTCGTAGAGAAAACTCACAACAAGCAAACATATTCTCATTTGTACACCGACATAAAACTAGAAATACCACTTCATCCAAACATATTCCCATTTCCTACACAAAAACCAATACATCTACTTTTTCCATCAGAAATTTTGAAAACTAGAATATCCCATTAGAAACATAACCAAACATCCCCTAAGCATCTCCTTTCCTCTGTTCCATCTCTCCTGAGAAACCCCCACCACTTCAACCGGCTACATATTCCATAGTTCCACCAAATCAATTACCACCACTACATCACAATCCGTCGACGAAGAAGGGGCACGAGCATGTTGCACAGATTTCTGGCGACGAATTTGAGATGCGACTATGACAGAACTTCGTGGGACGCCGATGGTGGACTCCGTCTGTCTGAGATTCAAGTGTGCAATGTGCGGTGGTGGACGACATATTTGGATTGTGAGTGGTAGACGGCTAACACCGACAGAGTATGGGGCGGGGGCGGCGGCGAGTGGAGGTAATGGCAGTTGGGTATGGTGATGGAAGATTGAAGGAAGAAGGGCAACAGTGAAAATGGCTAATTTACTGGTTGTTGAAGAAGAATTATTTTGGGATGGAGGTGGGTTTAGGGGAAGACAAGAAGACTCTTCTCTATTCTTCTTGTTTTTTTTTTCATGAATTTTTTAATTGGGTTTTCAGTATAATGCGTTTTTAAATTAAGGTTAATTTTGTCATTTCATTTAAATAAACAATTAAATCGGTAAAAGAGGCGGTGTGCTATATAAAACCAAATGTAAGGGGTACTCTTTGCTAATTATTTTATTATGAGGGCTTTTATGCCAATTAAAAATAACGCAGAGAGTCTGTGCTATTAACTCCCTAAAATAATAAAGATAGTTGGTGAGAACAACTTCACAAAAACCTTTTAAAAAAATTATATAAACCAAATATCATATAGGCACTGCGTTCTAGATGTTACCCAACATCATATATCATTGTCATTTCTCCATAAAAGATTCCCACGCCAACAATTAGGCTTCCAGTCCTTTCGCTATAACAGTTAACATGCGTCCGCACCATAACACGCAATGCTGTACCACTGTCAACCACAACCATATTTCTTGTAGCCCAAGATTAATTAATTAATTAATTACTTGGATATAAACCACTGTCCAATTTCGTTTTGTTCTCTTCTCTTCAAATCTGCCAGTCTAGATATATATAAATCACACATGTATCTCTCATTCAAATTCATCCACAAAATCTCAATCCCACAACCAAAAAAAAAAAAAAAAAAAAACTGTACTTAGCTAAATATTCATAAGCTCTTACATCATCATCACCAAACAACAATAGATCAACAACACAGAGTACTTACTACAATGGCAAATTATGAACAACAACCTCATTTTGTTCTATTTCCATTCATGGCACAAGGCCACATGATTCCCATGGTGGATATTGCCAGATTGCTGTCCAGACGAGGCGTCGTCGTGTCGATCCTAATCACTCCCGGAAACGGCAAAAGATTCGAAACGGTCATCGACCGCGCAGTTTCGTCCGGGCTGAGCATTCGTCTCCTCCACATCAAACTCCCCGGCGCCGAAGCCGGTCTCCCCGAAGGCTGCGAGAATTTCGACATGATCTCTTCGATGGACGAGGCGCTCAAATTCTTCAAAGCCACCGCCATGCTCAAAGACCAGGTCAAACAAATCCTCCAACACCTCAAACCCTATCCGAGTTGTTTAATTTCCGACATGTGTTACACGTGGACGACCGACGTCGCTCTAAGTTTGGGTATTCCTAGGCTTCTATTCCACGGGTTTAGCTGCTTTTCTCTCGTGTGCATGCACGTTCTGGCGGCTTCGAAAGATTTCGAAGACGTGGCTTCCGACACGGAGTATTTTGTCGTGCCCGGCTTGCCTGATAGAATCGAGATCACTAAAGCTCAGCTGAGGGGCACTGCTAAGGCAATCGATGCCGATTGGATCGACATACGAAACCAGATGCGGGAATCCGAGGTCGAAGCACTCGGCACAGTGGCCAACACTTTTCAAGAACTCGAACCTCGATACGTCGAGAAGTACATGAAACTGAAAGAAAACAAGAAGCTATGGTGTGTAGGCCCCGTTTCGCTGTGCAACGAAGACGAGTTGGACAAGGCCGAAAGAGGCAACAGAGCCTCGATCGACGAGCACGAGTGCTTGAAATGGCTCGATTCTCACGAGCCAAGTTCCGTCGTCTACGTTTGCCTCGGAAGCTTATCAAGGATGGCCACCTCACAGCTGATAGAGCTAGGTTTAGGGTTGGAAGCATCGAATAAGCCCTTCGTTTGGGTCGTCAGAAATGCGTCGGCCGAGTTGAAAGAATGGCTGTTGGAGGAGAAATTTGAAGAAAGGGTCCGCGAAAGGGGGCTCTTGATCCAAGGGTGGGCCCCACAAGTGCTGATTCTCTCACATCCGTCGGTGGGAGGCTTTCTGACGCACTGCGGGTGGAACTCGACTCTCGAAGGAATCACAGCTGGCCTGCCGATGATGACGTGGCCGGTATTTGCCGAGCAGTTTTGCAACGAGAAGTTCATCGTGAGCGTGATAAAGACGGGAGTGAGAGTGGGCGTCGAGCTGCCGGTGCTGTTTGGAGAAGAAGAAATGATTGGAGTGCAGGTGAAGAGTGATGACATAAAGATGGTTATTCATAAGTTTATGAATGGTGAAGATGAAGAAGTTAGAGAGAGGAGAGAGAGAGCTCGAAAGCTCGGTGAAATGGCGAAAACTGCGACGGAGGAAGGGGGGTCGTCGTACCACAGCATTACACAGCTTATACGAGATATCGCTTTGCACCATGCCGATAATAATAACCATGAAAACCAATCTGCAAATGGTCTTAAGTTAGATAATGAGAAGTCTTTTATAGTTCAATGATATATGAAATGTAGCAGTTAAGTGTTTCAATGCACTTGGAATGATTAATGTTGTATATTTGGCATTTCATTTATGTATTTCTCAATAGTTTAATTTAAATATGAAGAGCATGCGTAAAATAGAAAAATAGGCATTTTCGGGTTCTTTCGGAGGGGGTGGCAAAATTTTTAGTAATTCGTCGTAACAATATATATAATTGATGTGTACAAGAAAATGGTGCCAAAATTTACAGCGCCCAAATTAACCTTTGATCATCGGTGGTTACTATAAGTACGCACTCAGTAGGGGTGAGCAAGAAAATAGAAAAATCGACTTGTTTCGAATAGCAAATCGTATGTACGATTTTATATTTTTGAAAAGTTGAATTATTCGCTTCATGTAAGGTGCAAGACAGTGGTGAATATTCAATTTTTTCCAATTTTCTTTTAATATATAATATACATAAACACATAAGGGTGACTTCTAAAACACATCCTGAGATTCAATTCAAATTTATTAACACCATATTTTTCTGTTCTTCATATTTAAACTTAATTTTATAGTTTACTTTTCTCTTCTCTACTATAGATGTTTGCGAAATTTAACTTTTTTGGGGGAAATGATAATAGATAGATATTAAGGGGATGTTTGGTTATATTTCCAATGGGAATTTCTAGTTTTTAAAATTTTTGATGGAAAAAGTAGATTATTGGGTTTTGTGTAGAAAATGGGAATATGTTTGGATGAATGGGTATATTTTTAGTTTTATGTAGGTGTAGAAATGGGAATATGTTTGGTTGTGGTGAATTTTCTCTACGAAAGTACGTGCAAAAGTAGAATATAATAATTGAGGATTATTATTATTATTATTATTATTATTATTATTATTATTATTATTATTATTATTATTATTATTATTATTATTATTATTATTATTATTATTATTATTATTATTATTATTATTATTATTATTATTATTATTATTCAACATTATCATTACTATACACAAAGTGGACATGCAACATTATCATTACTATACCTCGCCCACTGTCTATCAAACGGAGGAAGCGGACAATTGTCATTCATCTTCACATACACAAAGTGGCTGGAACAGAACCAACACTTTCATCTAGGGAATCCCCGAAGCCCGAAATAAATGTCCTCCAAAAAATGTGGACATCATCTGCGTAAAACACACCACGTCGTGCATTCACCTTTGCACAAATTTCATGTCTGCACGGGAGGCCAAGACATTTCCTCGTATAACAGACGCAACCGTCTATGTTTTCATCCTTCTCATCGTCCAACATCTTCAGAGCGGTATGTGTTACAATTCCACTGGACAATATTTTAAATACGCGCACGTTGATCGTCTCGGCCCGAATCCTCTTTGACTTTGCAAATTCGGCTAGTATCTCGTTAAATTGATCTTTCATCTGTGAGTGATAGTGTGCCCAAAATGTGTCAAAGCCACCCGTGGACGCATCCAACCATCTCTTCAATGCTCTATGGTTGCTCTCCACCCTAATATGTTTAGAATATGCTACGTTTCAATAAATAGTATTAATTTTAATCGCTCCCTTACGTAAAATGACTGACAATACAAGATCTTTTTTTTTTCTCCCCCGAAAATCCCATCAATAACAAAACATCCCTCATACACGACCGTCGGCGCATCATTCATGGCACATCCACATCTCTGAGCGGGAAGTGAGAATGCGTAATGGGAATGGGCAAAATAGGGCGATTGGGGATCCATGGCTCACAGATGATAGCAATTTCAAAATTCTCACTACACACTCTATTTATTTAGTGTTTCATAATGCAGTTTCGGACCTATTGATAAATCAAATAATTCATGAGATTTGGGGGTGATTAATTCGATCTTTTAGCATGTCGATCGACAAGCACAGAAAATTGGCGGTTCCTATTGGTTGTCAAATTAGTCATTAAGCGTGTTAGGTTACAATATCTGAATGAGTCCAATAACGTCTTAACCATTCATCCAAAAACAAACGTGCTTACTGAAATAAGAGGAATTAATTTATTCTAAAGTTTAACAACACATGCAATAATCTCAAGACCAACATGATTATTTGTCCTAATATGTTATTCCAACTTATTCCCTTGCAATATTATTACAACTACGAAGAAAAAAAGAAGAACATCTAATACACACATACATCAAACTAGTTATGTACTTAGGGGCAATAGGTAATAAGATAGTTCGGCCCAGTCGGGCACCTAAAAGTTTTGTTCTCATCATCACCACTAAAACTATACGCCTGAGGGCACCGTTTATTGAATATCTCGGAGTATTTCGTCGGCTGACATGTTTGCGGGTTACCGAAATCGCCGTAGCAACAATATCGCGGCGTATTAAAAGCAATACAAGCACCCTTACATCCAACCGCAACACCGTTCAGGCCTTTAACAACCAATTCATTAGGGCAAGCAGAGTTAATATTAGCTGCACAAGTTACTGCCTGACAATTTGCCTTGTCGGGTTTAATGGAAACCGGTAGATTGAACCCGTCGCTGAGATTGATTTCATAGAAATCCTGATCAAGGTCTCCTCCTATAGTCAATTTGACTAGAGATGCCGGTGGTATTGCATCGGCTCCGCTGCATTCGATGCGACCCGACCCGCAGTCTCCGCTCAGACATGTGAACTTGTTACCGGAATTCGAGCACTGGTATCGAGCCCAGAATGTTCCGTCCCATGAAGATGAAATGTTGATGGTTTTTGAAGCTTGTGGTGCCAAATGGAACCCAGTTGGAACCAGAACCGGCGAACCCGATGTGGTTAGTGTGCCCGGCCAGATTTCGAACCCGCAATTATTTTTCATAGTGAGAACTGCTGAATGTGCCCCTACAAGTGTTTAAAATAATTGTTAAGATTTTTCTTAAAAGAAAAAAAAGAGTTCAAGTTATTTGCATACTTACTCAAATTTATCTTTTATGTTTATTTTTATAAACGTAGGAGAGTTTAAAATAATTGCAATTAAAATAAAATTATTTTACCAATTCCAAAAAAAACATTTTCAAAAGTTTTTCAAAAACAAAAAAAAGGAAAGAAGTTCTATTTAAAATAAGTTAGAGAAATAACTTACCATAGAAATATATTGCTGCAAGAAGAATAAGGGAGGGTAAATTTTTGATTGCCATGGTAGATATTTTAAATTGATGTGCTATGGTTTCTTAGTGCAATAATAAGATGGCTATGCAGCATTGGTTCTTGGTTATTATATAGAAATGGAAATGATTACAATAATATGGAAAACAATTATTTCTTTAATGAGCATTTATGATATTTTATTAGATTTTACATTACTAGAATAATATGCGACATATCCTTGTAATTTAAAAACGTTATTACATCAATTTAGTTTTTTCTTAGAAGATTAAGGAAATCTCTTCTACTTTTGGTTGTCGACATTTCTAAAATATGGTTTGTTTAGGGTGACATCTTAGCAATACAATTTATATGAGATATGCCTATTAAAACGCGCTATGTATCCCAATAACACAATTGAATTTTTAATGGTTTATGTATTGTGCAAAACGCCCTTATTACAAATAATTACTATTCAAAACATAAATAATTAATCTTATGCGAATGTCTTTTGTACCCCTTATGATTTTATAACATTTTAACTCCTATAGTAACTCCTTTTTCTTCAACATCACATTATAATGTCATTAACTTTGACATTATTACAATTGAGGTGTCACTAAATGTCATTTTTTCTTGTACCGGGTTATTTCTAGGATACACCCGGTGAAAACTACATCGGATGATTTTTTACCGTTGATCTACAAATACCAATATGGGTGTGTGTGTGTGTGTTTCTAGGTATATGAATGGTTAAGATCTATCCGATGTATTTCATTCGGTGTAGCATAGAATAGACTCTTGTACCGATAGTACCAGTCATCTTGGCCTACGAGCATGTAAATATAGTGAAAGTAGAGTTTTTTTGCAAAAAGTACCCCTGTGAAATCTTGAACTTTCCCCCTAGATCGACTTCGTGTATTTCACTCGTGGTTTGTGCGACTGGTGATAGGATATTTGAAAGGAAATACATAAATACCCTTCTATCCATTTCATTAATAATTCAACTTTTAAATATAAATAGTTTAAATTTTAGGGACCCAATTGTAATATTTATAATTTCTTAAAAACCCAAACCACACACCATGGTGCAGACAAACAGCCATGGCATTTGTCACTTCGTCTTACAGCCATCTTCTCCGGCGCCACCACGACCACCTCAGTGTCAATTTAGAAGTTTAATTGAACTTAATTATATTGAAATCACCAATCCTGAATCTAGGGTTTCAATTCACGATTGTTCAAAATCCACCGCTGGAGATTAAAGATGACGACCATGGTTTCCGGCGAAGATGCTTGCACAAAACCACTGCGGGTGTTTTCGGGAGTCATGGTTCCTTTATTTATAAATCAGATTTTTCTCCCATTCTTTTTCCTCCTGTTCTAGCCGTTCCAACTGCGACACGGCCGTTATGTAGTTCTATCTCTCCCGTCCTGCTGTTATCCTGGTGTTCCGGCGCATCACAGTGCAAAAATCGGTTTTGTTAGGGATTTCGGAACGGAGGGCACCGTTCCCTAACCAAATCGATTTTTGCACCGTGACGCGCCGGAACACCAGAATAACGCCAGGACGGGCGAGATGGTGTTGGAATATTTTATAAATAAATATGAAATTTTCAAATCATATTCGGCTGACAAATGTGAAGATTTGTCAGTTACAAAAAAAATGGTTTTTTAAGTCTCTTGACTTCAATGTTTTTGACCCAATATTAAATTATATTTAAAGGCTACATACGTTTTTTGCAAGTTACAAATCAGCATTTCAAAATTCAAAGGCAATTATTCTGTTTTTAATTATACCATTTACTTCAGAAATAAAACGGCCCCAATTTTGTTCATATAAAAGGGTGCTATGCTGATTTCATTTCTACTCACTTTTCCATGCAAAAAACTTCTCCTCTTTACCTACTAAATTGTTATCTTCTAGGTTCTTATAAGTGTCGGATGCAAGCTTCTTGCTTCACTTGATAGTGCGGTTTCTTGTGAAGCTACAGCAACGAGATAGGGTGGGCTGTTGTATCCCATAGGCGACACGATTGCGACCTTACTGCACCTCATCGAGAAGGGATCGTGAAATTCGTCTTAAGAGAGCGACCTAGTCCGCGCCTCACCTTGCCTATCCGACGAATTATTTACAATATTTCGCAGCAGATTCCCTACAGATGGAAACACATAACGGCCGTGTCGCAGCTGGAACGGGTTGGAACAGATTGGAACGACCATAACGGGAGAAAAAAGAATGGGAGAAAAATCTGAATAAAAACAAAGGAAAAAGACAACAAAGATGACGGGGAGGCTTGGTTGTGGTCTGGTCGTACACCAAAATTACGTCAAAGGTTATTTAAGTTTTCAAAATTTGCAATGTAGTCCTAGTTATTTTTTATTTCTCTTAAATTAAAGAGATAATTTTTTAATTTACAATCTACTTATACTTATGAAGGTTTAAAGAATTGTTTTAAATTTAAGATTAGAATTTAATGATAAGTTGTATATTATTCTACTGTATTTATAGGGACGGCAGGGGTTTATGAGGAAGATGATGCTTTTTTTTCTTTTCTTTTTAATTGATGTATTTATATTTAATAGCCAAAAAATCCGGGGTATTACTGTCTTTTCACGTGTGGTCAAAGGCTAATATGCAAATGGGTCGTGTGTGTTATTTAAAAAAGTCTATAGGGAGGTTTCAATGATATTTTTTAACATAGGTACTTTTTCTACGGTTCAAGATTTCGCATGGTTAAATAACTAGAGAATGGTTAAATATAGCTATAAATTTAATTGACAAAAATGTTGAACTTTCCCCAATTTACGAAATATTGCAACAGGAAAATGGTGAGCTAAACTTGAAAAACAGTTAAAGGAGTTGAATAACATAATGGGCAAAGTTTAGAGCAAAATATATATCTGGAAAGCTAAATCCCCACGCTAATTTTATCAAATCATGTAAACAACTGAAAATGTTTCTTAGAGGGTGTTTGGCTAGGCTTATAAGATGTTAAAAGGAGCTTATAAGATGTTTTAGAGCTTATAAGCTCTTTTAAAGTGTTTGGTAAATTTTTAGAAAAAGATCTTATTTTTTTTAAAGTAAGCTGTTGGAGAGCAAATAAGATCTTTTTAAATAAGTACCTCTACCCCACCTTTTTATTTAAGATCTTTTAATGAGTAAAAATAGAAAATAAGCCCATTATCCAAACACTCTAAAAATTAATCCTAAAAATAAGATGTAACAGCTTATCAGCTCTTAAAACATCTTATCAGACGTAAGAGCTTATCAGCTGTTTAAAATAAGTTTAGCCAAACACCTTCTTAATCTAAAATCTTCTCTTCTTCCCCACCCTTCTTTTTTTCCCCTAACTTTTTCACAAAGTCACCCACTAAATACGTTCCTAGCATTTCAAGTTCGAATTTGAGAAAAAAATTCACGTGTTCAAACTAAAATAAAGTTGGAATTTGACGAAAAAATTCGAATCGATGTGAATTTGAATAATGAAAAAGGCATAATGAAATTTAATAAATACTAAATAAAACTGAACTCTTTTTTTATGATTATTCACGTGAAAAATTAACGAATTTTGATTGACTTGGATAAGATCATCATAAAGAGAAGTTAGAGAGAATATGAGTGGATATAGATTTTTTTTTTATTTATGTGGGCAATTTAGTAAATTTTATTGTGGGGGTGGGGTTTAGCACGGCCACATATATATATATATATATCTCGTAAAAAAATATTATATAGGGAAAACTGTAATTTTGGTACTCTATGTCGTTGGCTTATTTAGAGATTTAGTTCTCTAAGTTATCCTGTTCCAATTTCACATGCAATAGTTTTGCAAAATAAGCATTTTTGGTCCTCTCTTAACCGCTTGAAATCAAATGTTACCATATGGCAAACGAATTTTACGGATTTTGCATACGGACTTTTAAAAATTATAATCTCATCATCTAACTTATATAGTTTTTGATATGCGAGATGACAAGTATGTAAACCAAGTTACATGCCTATTTAAAATCTATAAATATTCATATAACTAAATGACGATGAGGTTATTAGCCACATAATTTATCAACTAGTAGAATTAAAATTTCAAGCAAAATAGGACCAAAAATGCTAAATTTGTAAAGTTATTGTGTGAAATATTGAAATGGGACAATCTAGAGGACTAAATTCCTAAATTTGCCAACATAGAGGTCCAAAATTACAATTTTTCCATATTATATACATTTGAAACATTAAAAAGGAGTTCTCAAAAAAAACAAATCGTAACTCCTTAGATGTTAGTGCAAATATTAAATTTTAATACAAATGTACATTAGTTTATGATTCAAGTAAACGATATATATCTCACAGTAGTTCAAGAACTCATGAAATGATCTCAAGTACGTAACAATATCGTAACATGTTTCGACATACTAGAAACATGCATTATTTAGAACGAAATTGTCTTAGGACCATATTACAAATGAAAAATAAATAAATAAAATATTTAATATATCAAACTAATTACTTAAGGGCAATAGGTAGTTCGCTCTCGTGGGGCACGTAAAAGTGCTCGTCCTATCATCGAAAGCATAACTGTATGCTTGCGGGCACTGTTTCTTGAATAACATTGAATAGTTCGTTGGCTTGCAAGTGTCGAGGCTACCAAAATCGCCGGTGCAACAGTATGGCTGATTAAAAGCAGCGCAAGCACTTTTACAACCAACCACAACTCCATTGAGGCCTCTGACAACTAATGCATCAGGACAATCGGAGTTGATATTGGCCGCGCAGGTAACAGTTTGGCAACTTGCTCCATCGGGTGTCATTGAAACCGGTAGGTTAAAACCATCGAATAGACTGATATCGAAAAAATCTTGACCGTTGGCTCCTCCTATAGTGAATTCGGCCAGAGTTATGGGCGGTGTTGGACCCGCCCCGTTGCATTTGGTTTGGCCTGACGCGCAATCTCCGCTAAGGCAAGTAAATTTATTGCTGGAAATCGAGCACTCGTATCGAGCCCAGAATTTCCCGGACCATGGAGATGGAATAATGTTGACGGTTTTGGAGGCTTGCGGTGCCAAACTGAAACCTGTTAGAACCGGTGAACCAAACCCGGTTAGTGTTCCTGGCCAGATATTGAACCCGCAGTTGTTCTTCACGGTGACAAGAGCTGAATGAGCTCCTCCTGCAAGAGTTTTCCATATAATTTGTTAAGAATAACTTTTTTTGGTTCCAAAAAAAAAAACAGTTTGAGTTTTGCATTTATTATTCTTGAAACTTATCATATAGGGATAGTGATTTTTTATTTTTTATATTTTATATTTGTATTTTTCTTAAGTAACATAGGATAGTATACATTAATAAAAATAAAATAATTTTCTTTTAAACAATTAAAAGAAGAAAAAAAAAAAAGAAAAAAAAGCACTTGTTTAGAAGTTTTTGCAAGAAAATTAAAAAAAAATGAAAGAAGTTGTGTGGATTTGAAATAAGTAATCACAGGAATAACTTACCACAGAAGTAGAATATTGCCACAACAAGGGACTGAATTTTTTTGATTCCCATGGTATAAATTGATTTTTACTGTGAATGTTTTTTTTTTTTTATTGAAAGATAATATGTATGCATTGAAGAACAACATCACCCGACACCTCCACTACTTAAAATTAAGTGTTGACTTAATTCTATGACAAAATATATTAATAAACATTTAATTGCGTACATGCAATGTTTAAATATTAATAGGGAAGAAACCAATGTTATGGGCTTTGATCAAAGTGGGTTGTTTGTTTCCGTTATTAACAACTCTTTCAATTAATAAATGGACCACGAGTTTTGCTTAACTATTTTGTTACTTCTTTAAATTATTTACTTTTTTATTTTATTTGATTTTTCATTTTGATTTATGTATATTAAATGAAAAAATTTACGAGTTTGTAAACAAAATTATTTATTACTTACATTTTTTTATGGTACAGTAGCATAAAATAATTTGATATCGTAAAAAAATAAACAATTAGTTAAAGCTAAAATACACCATTGGTTTTTACAATTAGTTAAAGCTAAAATACACCATTTTCATCTACTCAAAGCGTAGATTATGTTATCATCACTTATTACTTGATTTAAATATGGAATCATACTTCAATAATTTCCAACACAAATTCTATATTTTGAGTTTTGCAAATTCAGAATAAAAATTGATTTGATCACGTTTGAAGTCCTTATTCTTTCCGAATTTGTGTGCTTATTCAATAAGAGGAGCATGAGAATTAATTTATTTTAAAGTTGAACAACTCATGCAATAATTTCAAGAACAATATCATGCATAACATGTCTCAAAAAAAAAATTCATTATATTTCGAACAATATTTTCCAATTTATTCTCTAGATACCTTATTAGAACTCGGAAAATAATATATTAATCTAAGTTAAGGACAAAAGGTAATAAGATAATTCGCCCCAGTCGGGCACGTAAAAGTACTGGTCTTATCATCAAATGCGTAACTATAAGCTTGGGGGCATTGTCTCTTGAATATCTCCGAGTAATTCGACGGCTTGCACACCGACGGATCTGCAAACGCGCCGGAGCAACAATATTGCGGCTCATTAAAAGCAACACAAGCACTCTTACAACCGACCACATCTCCATTCGGGCCTTTAACAACCAATTCACTAGGACAACCAGAATTAATATTAGCTGCACAGGTAACAGTCTGGCAATTCGCCCCATCGGGTTTCAAAGAAACCGGTAAATTGAAACCGTCAACGAGACTGATATCAAAGAAATCCTGGCCGTTGGCTCCTCCTAGAGTGAATTCAACGAGAGATACAGGCGGTATTGCACCCGCCCCGTTGCATTCGATTTGACCCGATGCACAATCTCCGCTCACGCAGGTGAATTTGTTGCCAGCGTTTGAACATTGGTATCGAGTGAAGAATCTTCCTGACCAAGGAGCTGGAACATTGATGGTTTTTGAGGCTTGGGGTGCCAAATCGAATCCGGTTAGAACCGGTGCTGAACCCGCTCCGGTTACTGTTCCCGGCCAAATTTCGAACCCACAATTGTTTTTCACCGTGAAGACGGCTGAATGAGCCCCTGCAAGAGTTTTCAATTTAATTGTTATCAACTTTTCTTTTTTTAATTAAAGAAAATAGTACATGTTAGAAGTTTCTATCCAAGAAAAAAAAAATGAATTGAGTATTATGGATTTCAATTGAGTGACCTGAATAACTTACCATAGAAATAAATTGTTGCAAGAAGAAGGGAAGGTAAAATTTTGATTTCCATGGAAGATATCTTTAAGTTTATCTACTACGGTTGTTCACTGCAATAATATGACTAAGCATCACTGGTTATCGTTTATTATATAGGCATGGGAATGATTGCAATAATTTAAAATAAAGTCATACTTGAATGAGATATTATTAATTTGTTTTATTACAAGAATAATATGTAATATCTCCATATAATTAAAAAAAAGGTTATTACATCAATTTATTTTTTCATGGTCATAATCTAATAGATGATTAATTTAATCTAATAGAATTGCAAGAAAGCACTAATTGATTTTTTTTTCAATTTTACCCTTTATTACTCTTAATTAGTTAGTTGAAAAACAATTAATGACAAGTGTGATTTAATATTACTAATATTGATTTGCTATAATCTATACATATTTATTAAGTTTCTTAATACGTGTGGAACCACAAAAATAACATACAATATAGGACGGAAGGAGTACTTTTTTACTGTTTTTTCCGTAATGTTATCAAAGGTGTGTAATGTTTGAATGGGAAAAGGTAGACCAAACCGATTTTTGGTAAGTTGACATTTTTTAGTAGAATTTGAATAGGAGTTCTTTTTTGAGGAAGATAAGATATTATTAGGCACTATCGGCCAAAAAAGTGGGAAGAATAGTTCCTTCCATGGAGTCCAAACTCGAAGACGCGGCTAAACGATGAGCGAGGCAATTGCCTTGTCTCTTAACAAACGAAAAAGAGCAAAACGAAAAACTACTAAAATAAGAAAGACATTCATCGACGATCGCCCCATATGACCGTAGAGTCGGTTCCCGTTTCTGTAGAACATCTATTATAACTGGCCAACAATCACTTTCCACGGTGATAGCACCCCAGCGCTGGACCTTAGCTGTGCGGAGAGCTTGGAGAATTGCTTGAGCCTCTCCATCCGATGGACACACCCTGCCCAACACACGTCGGACTTGCCACCAAACACATGTTCCTGTATCATCTCGAGCTATTAAGGAGACCCGATAAAATTCCGAGTTTGGGGGGAAGGCTGCGTCCACATTAAGCTTAAGGACTCCTACAGGCGGAGGCATCCATTTATCCGAGAATTCCGACTGTCGAATGTTAATATTTTGGAATTGGGCATCGCCATACGTCTGAAGATACGCTGCACACCATCCAACTACGTCCTCCATTTTGATAAATTCTTCATTATGATTAATCTTATTCCTACGCTCCCACAATTTCCAACAAACGACAGCAGCAAGTAGCAATTTATCGTTATCCAATTCTCGTTTAAGAGTATCAAACCAATTACAAAAAAGCATATTGTCGCTGCTTGGGGTAATGTGGAAGGGTGCGCTCTCCCACACGTGATTGGCGCCCATGCAGCCTGACACGACATGGATAGTAGATTCCAATTTATTACCACAGGATTTGCAAAAGGGAGATGAGGCAATTTTCCGCCGATAAAGTTCCAAATTTGTTGGAAGGGAGTTAGAGCATGCGCGCCACAAGAAAACCTTAATTTTTGGCGGGATTTGAAGATGCCAAAGATGTTTCCAATCGCCAGTTGGTAAACCACTCAACGGTCCATTGGCCGACATCCGGCTCGACTCCAAGATCGCATGATAGCAAGTTCGTACCGTGAACAACCCCGATGATGAATGAGACCACACAATCTTGTCCCTGGTAGAACCCCTCCTATCGGGACCGTTAAAATACGGTGACGGTCGACGGGCCAAAAAAAAGAATTAATAACTTGCAGTTCTAATCGAGTTCAAGTGGCAAAAGAACTTTAATTATTTTTATGTTTTATTGGTACTAGAAAAATATAGGCGCGTGCTTTCCTCATTTTCGCTTTAACTTTTTATTTAAGGTCAGTTGTGTAATAGCAAATAATATTTATTTTAAATTATAACATACTAGTATTCATCCGTGCGATGAACGGGGTGGCATATTTTCAACTGGAAATACATGTCTGAAAAACAAATTTACGCATATATAAATTATTACGTTCATTGAATTTAAATACAAAACGCGACCACCAATATTATATGTTTTAAGTATCATGTTCTTCATAGTTACATCATAAGAATAATATTAAATATTAATATATCGTCAAAAATAAATCTTAAAAATAATAAAATTTGCACTGAGCATCCTAGGGACATGACTGAAAATAACATTGCACGGGAGAAATTATATAGAGAAGAAACACCTGCCAAAGAATAAGTTGTTAAAAAAACAAAAAGACATGTTACATGAATAATTGGTAAATATGAAAATATTTTCTACCTTCAAATTCGATGAAATACTTCCTTGAACACGACATTTCTAGTAACATTGGTGAGTTCACCCGAATCCGACTTGATGAATATCTTAATGCCACCTCTACTCGTAACTCTGGACAGTGCAATATATAGTTGATCATGGCTGAAGACATGCCTAGGAAGATACAAACCAACATGCGAAAGAGTTTGACATTGGCTTTTATTGATCGTCATTGCAAAAGAAACAATCAACGGAAACTGCCTTCTCTGAAATTTAATTGGCAGTCCGGAGTTAGATGGTATTAAAGTCATATGAGGAATGAACACCATGTCACCGATATTTCTTCCAGAAAGAATTTCGCAACTCAGAACGTGAATGTCAGTTCTAATAATTTGAAGTCTGGTCCCGTTACACAATCCTCTAGCTTGATCAATGTTTCTTATTAGCATAACGGGTGCACCAACCTTGAACTTCAACGCATGAGAACGAAGTCCGGAGCATCTTATTCTGTTGAGGAATTCAGTCGAATAAATTTCTGCATTATCCCCCATTGTTTGCTCGTCCCTACACATACTATCCGAGCTCAGGTACAACTTCTCCTCTCTTGGAAGGAGAGACATTAAGTGATCGTTCACAGACTCGACACATTCATTAGTTGGTGCAAGAATTTCTCTCCCTTGAAAATAATCTGGATCATACACGTTACTCAACAAATTCGGGTAAACGAATTCCAGTAGGTCTCTGAATGGATCTTCTGAATCACCAGTCAACTTGTCATCGGGAATCTCTATCGAAGCTTCACCGTCATTTTGTTCCCCAACATTCTCATACCAACCTTCAGTATCCAGTCTCCAAATTCTTTTACCTCATCCATGTTAGATGGAGAAGATCATGACTGCAATTTTATGTTCTTAGTCAACTTCATGACACGAAGAAAATTCCACAGTGGAGAGGAGTTTATCGTAGCATGTACTATATATGTCCTGCCTTGATGCTTTGAGCACAACTAGTAAAATCTGCCTAAAATCTCCTCTAAGAACAACCACCTTACCACCAAAGAGTTTGTCATCCTGTAATATTGACTTCATTGTCTTGTCAAGCGCTTCAAAACAGTATCTATGCATCATAGGAGCCTCGTCCCATATAATAAGCTTTGCCCTTATGAGCAACTCCGCATGTGGACTTTGTTGCGATATGCTGCATGTGGAACTCTTGTGTACATTTATGGGTAGTCCGAATCGAGAATGAGTTGTTCTTCCACCGGGGAAAAATAACGATGTTATACCACTCGATGCAACGTTAATTAGAATCTCTCCCTTAGAACAAACTGCAGCCGAAAGAGTTTACCATAGAAACGTCTTTCCCGTTCTACCATGGCCATATAGAAAGAACATTCCACCACGGTCGTTGGATACAACATCCATGACTACATCATAAACCTTTCTTTGCTCGTCTTTAATTCAAGCAAGCGTTGAAGTTCCCTACCCATTTCAAACCGGCCGTAATCCAGTTCATCTAACACCAATAAGTTTACTGTGTCCTCCGATTGAGAATTCGATTGGAACTGGCATGGGCGCGTAATTTCGCAGGCTTTTACCATTGCTTTGCAATATTTTTTCTATTTCGGTGAGAGTATAGTTCTTCAAGCTTTCATCCGATATATGTAAATCTTCAAAAAAAATGGATAAATTATGTGCATTTAGTTCAAAACGTAAAGAGACAATATTAAAAGAATAAGTAATATTTAAAATCTAATTGAATATTGTGCTATACAAATTTCCATACCTGGATTATTATGAAGACGTTGTTGTTTGTAAGCAATACCCTCCGCCAAATCCAACCAACAACTTTGTCAAACATGTTCGTGCCGACTTAAGCTATTGGAAATAAGCATAACTACAAATAACCTTCTTATATAATCCCCCGGTGCCCAAGTATTCACTTCTATTATTGCATCTATATATTCTTTGTCGTCATCTAACAAGCCCAACACATAACATGCATCCCTGAACGTAGGGTATACGGTGTCAAAACAACAAATTATCATTATAGTAGAAAAATATACTGACAATAACGCATAATAATGAGATACGTTATGAGATAATGACAAAGATAATTACCTCCGTTGTCGGAAGAAATGTCTCTTACCGTCTGTAAATCCTCATCTACCAACATAGCGGGTACTGATTTCATATCCAACACACGTGTTACAGAGTCTATTGTCTTATGACTCCTTGACATCTTCTTTACATTCTGCACGGTACAACTAACAAAATAGTACACATTCAGCTTCTATCGAAATTAAAGAAAAAACTGATATATTGTCTACATGTATTGCACACTTAATCATTTAAACTTAGACATAAAATTACTCACAAAAAATAAGATCGCACCTTTTATTTTATTCATAATAGGATTTTTTAACTTGGAATGGATCTTCACATGATGTAGATGCACCATTGTGATAATACTCAACGTCATCTGTCGTAATAACAAAATAGCCTCTTTATTATAAAATTCATTTATAATTATGTAGCGATAATTGTACAAAGATAACAATATTAACGTCTAATATAGAATCGACACCACAATTAGTCCACATTTAATTAATGCCGCTCGTTTTAGTTGTAAAAAAAATAAAAATAAAACCACTTGATATAATACATTTCTTCTTATTCGTCAATTTTTCTGTATATGTTGGAAATGATTTATTTTCGTACACTATTGGCAGCATCTGTGCAAGGACATTGGAAGAATATTATTTAGTTAGTTATGACCTATACGAAATAATGACAGCAAATTAAAAAAAAAGCTATATGATTGAGTAGTTTGTGATATTAGTATTTAAAGTTACATTTAATTACTAACCAATTGAACGATTGATTGTAACGTAACTCGATTGTGTTTGATCCATGTTCACTCGATTTGAATAGACACGGCCATGCCGGTTCACGCCGGTTCGCGGTTCACTTTTCCTGAACCAGCCCGTACTACATGCGGTTCGGCGGGCCGGGACGGCCCGCCAGTTCACCTCGGTTCCGGGCCTATCCAGGCCGGTTCCAGGTCGGCCCGGAAAATTATATTTATATATATATATATTTTTTTTGAAAAATACTTTATGGATAAATAAATTAAAAGAATTAATTTTAAATAAGAAAAAAAAACCAAAAGGAAATAAATAAAAGGATTTGAACTTAATTTTAAAGGAAAAATGGGGTGTGAGTGTATTTATAGGAAAAAAAATGGGGGGGGGGGGGGGGGGGGGATTCAAAAAAGAGCAAATAACGGCCGATTCAGCTTTTTTTTTATAGTTTTTTTTATAAATTCGGGTGAACCGTCGGGCCGGCCCGGCGATTCACGGTTCACCTATATCTAGAACTGGGCCGGTCCCGGGAACAACGGGCCGGTTCACCGGTCAACAGTTCGGGCCGTTTCGTCAACAGGCCGGTTCGGGTCGGTTCCGGGCCGAAAACCGGCCCATGGTCGTGCCAAGATTTGAAACATCACCTAGAAATTTTGTGTGTTTAGGAATAATACCTTTAGCCATTTCTTTTGCAACATGTTCCAAAGATGAGTGTTGACTTCTATATACTGTGGAATACACTAAAAGCGTGGAT
>NW_012192977.1:426394-443892 GCF_000504015.1 Erythranthe guttata
AGTGATACTATATTATATTTTAATTTTTGCGGTGCAATTTTAGAAACTGAAATACTATATGTCGGTTTAGGTTTACTTAAATTGTTGACTTTAGATATGATTTTAACCATTTTCCAGTCTAATTTTCGCCAATTTCAAAACTTATTTTTTAAAAATTAAATTAATTAAATTAGATGTCGGTGACAAATTTATGCATGAATGAATTATATTTTTTGACTTTTTGATAGCTCAAAAGATCAAAGTTGTCTGCAATCTCTTGAATAAGTTACTCGATATGGAGTGATAAAATTATGTAAGAATCAATTACATTTTGCATTTTAGATGTCAAAACATCAAAATTGTAGGCAATGTTCTTTCATTCATGCATATATTTATCACTCAATATCTAATCTTGTTAATTCAAGTTGAATTAAAATACTAAATGAGAGGACTACAAATTCCATATTTAGTTTTGCTAAATTCAGAATAAAAAATAACAATTCACATTTGAAGTCCTTATTCACTTGATTTGTGTGCTTATTCAATAAGATGAGCATCAAAATTAATTTATTTTAAAGTTGAACAACTCATGCAATAATTTCAAGAACAATATCACCATGTCTCAATAAAATATAATTGAGCATATTTTAAACATATTGTCCAATTTATTCTCTAGAAACCTTATTAGAACTCAGAAAATAATATATCAATCTGGGTTAAGGACAAAAGGTAATAAGATAATTTGCCCCAGTTGCACACGTAAAAGTACTGGTCTTATCATCAAATGCGTAACTATAAGCTTGAGGGCATTGTTTCTTAAATATCTCCGAGTAATTTGACGGCTTGCACACCGACGGATTTGCAAACGCGCCGGAGCAACAATATTGCGGCTGATTAAAAGCAACACAAGCACTCTTACATGCAACCACGTCTCCATTCGGGCCTTTAACAACCAATTCACTAGGACAACCAGAATTAATATTAGCTGCACAGGTAACAGTTTGACAATTCGCCCCATCGGGTTTCAAAGAAACTGGTAAATTGAAACCGTCAACGAGACTGACATCAAAGAAGTCCAGGCCGTTGGCTCCTCCTAAAGTAAATTCAACGAGAGATACGGGCGGTATTGCACCCGCCCCGTTGCATTCGATTCGACCCGATGCACAATCTCCGCTCACGCATGTGAATTTGTTGCCGGCGGTTGAGCATCGGTATCGAGCGAAGAACCTTCCTGACCATGGAGCTGGGACGTTGATGGTTTTTGAGGCTTGGGGTGCCAAATCGAATCCGGTTAGAATCGGTGCTGAACCCGCTCCAGTTACTGTTCCGGGCCAAATTTCGAACCCGCAATTATTTTTCACCGTGAAGACGGCTGAATGAGCCCCTGCAAGAGTTTCCAATATAATTGTTATCAACTTTTCTTCTTCTTATTGTAAGTTATAGTTTTTGCATTTAATTTGGTACCCTCTAAACATACTCCAATTGAAAAAAAAATAAAAAATAAAATAAAATAATAATAATAATAATAATAATAATAATAATAATAATAATAATAATAATAATAATAATAATAATAATAATAATAATAATAATAATAATAATAATAATAATAATAATAATAATAATAATAATAATAATAATAACTTTAAAAAAAAAAGAAAAAAAAAAGGTAATATTGAATAAAATAAAATAGTTTTCTTTTTTTTAATTAAAGAAAATAGAACATGAAGTTTTTATGCAAGGAAAAAAAATGAAATGAGTATTATTGAAATAAGTGACCGGAACAACTTACCATAGAAGCAAATTGCTGCAAGAAGAATGGAAGGTAAAATCTTGATTTCCATGGTAGATATATTTCAAATTATCTACTATGGTTGTTCACTGCAATAATATGACTAAGCATCACTTGTTATTTTTTATTATATAGGCATGGGAATGATTACAATAATTTAAAATAAAGTTGCATCATTAAATGAGCATTGATGAGATATAATTTTTGTTATTACAAGAATAATATGGATATCTCCATGTAATTAAAAAAGGTTATTACATCAATTTATTTTTACATGATCATAAACTAAGAGATGATTAATTAAATCTTATTTGCTTTTGGTCTAAGTGTTGAATGTTAGGATAAGCATAAAATTTAATGCAGGAGCGATGAAACATTTGTCGTTTGTAAATATATTTTATTTTCTCAGTCTCATATTATCTGTCTCTTTAGATATTCTTTTCGATCCCATATTATTTGGTGCTTTAGAATTTCAAGAAAGTATAAATTATATATATATATATTCAATTTTACCTCCTGTTGGTGTTAATTTCTCCTAGATAATTGAAGAACAATTAATGACAAGAGTGTTTTAATATTTTTATATTATTTTACTATAATATATAGGGGTCATTAGCAATACACCCCTCCTATAGATAAAAAATAGTGATATGTCCATACCATAATTCTTCCTTTGTGAAAACCCCCTAGAATATTTATTTCCAATCTTACCCTTATCCTACCCAATACCCATTACGTATTTTTATTAATTAACCACTATTTGCAAAATTCCTATTAATAAGGCACCAAAATTCCGCTAATTAGGATTAATTAGTCTAATTTATCTCAATTATTCCTTTTTTTTCTCTTTCCATAACAATAATTTAATTCCTATAAATCAGCTTCTACATTCCTAAAAAAATGCTACCAAATAAATAAAAAAAGGTATTTTCGGATTTTATTTTTTATTTTTAATTTTATATTATTTTCGGAATTTATTTAGCCATTTTTTATTTTTATTTTTTTTTAATATTTTTTAATAAAAAAATTATTTAAAGTTTTTTAAATTTTTTTTTGAAACAAAAAATTGAAATTTTTTTCTCGACAGGTTTGCAACGCCGAATATGACTATACTTGAATATGACTATATGTGATTATAAACTGTAGTCATATTCTTTCTTTATATTGTTTCATTTTTACATTTTGAACTTAAAAATTTCCGATTAAATGGCATAGTCATGTTTACCAAATCATATAAAACAACGAAGATTCCCTATTATTTACGAAAACAATTCAATCAACAGTCAACTTGAATAGTCATATTCGAAAAATACATTAAATATGACTATAGTCATGTTACTACTGTTCTTCAGATCTGGAAAAAAAAATCGAAAAATATATAAATAAAGATAGAAAAATAACGATACAGAGGGATGGGAGTCGACGAGGTCTTCATACACAAAATCACCCTAGCATATCTTCACCCCAAACGACCCTCCATACTTCAACAGAATCATCAAGGTTGACGACATGATGTGCAGCACTACAAAAAAATATGAGAATGTGACTACAATGTGACTACCAAATTGTAATACTTTCACAATTTATATCCGGAGCTAGGGGGCACCAAATTCAATCTCCTCCGTACAATATATAAAAATATATACTCTGAATACTCTATTCAAATTTCGGCCACATCCAACGGTGCAGTTGTACAAAAAACGCGTCCAATCTAGCTGCCAGGAATTATTCAGTAACAAAAACCAGCAGCGAGTTTTAAGATCTGACCTATATTTAGAGACGTCTGATTCCGATCTCCACCGTTCATAAGTTATATTTATGTGTTACGAATCATGTGTAAAAATATCAACCCGATCCGATGGTTAGATCTTCCGATCTGGCCTCTGCACGAAAATTGTTGCATCTCAAAAACTTGATTTTTCTCCTCTTTTTTCGTTCGCTCTTCGGAAGGAGAATCAAATCCGGCGCCGGTGCCGTGTGCGGGTAAGTGGTGTCCATTGGCGAGTGGTGGAGGATTATGGGCTGAAGAAGAAAAAAAAAAAAAAAAAAGAAGTTGCGTGAGAAAGAGAGAGAGAATGAAAGAGGGATATATGGAGAGAATTAATGTAATCCTATAATCACGTGAGACGGTTATGGAAAATAAATATTGCAATTATTTTAAAAACTTCTGATAAGGGTAGTTTCGTCTTATCACAGTTGTTGAGGGGGGTTTCACTAATTAAGATTGGACTTTGAGTGTGGGCAAAAGTCTTAAAAGTCAAATGGGTTTAACTCATAATATTTATGGTTTGAGGGGGGTTTTGCATATTTCCCCTAATATATATATTTATTGAGTTTCTTTATATGTGTGAAATAATGTAATTTGCTTTATGACATCTAATTCATGTAATGTTTGAATGGGAATGGCCGAAACAAGTTTTTGGTAAGTTGACTTTTTTTGTAAAATTTGAATAAGAGTCCTAACAAAGTTTAAGTGGCAAGTTCACATTAACTTTTAGGGGTAATTTGTTATAGGTCCCGCTATATTAGATTTTATGTCTATAAATCCAAAATCAAAGTTTCTATTTTTAATAAATTAATTATAGTTATTGAGGCAAAAATACCCTTAATAATATATAAAATAAATAAATTCCAAAAATAATTGTGCACATTGCAGGAACCATAAATTCTTCAATTATCTCCCCAAATCAACAAAATTAATTAATTAATTATACGTGAATCCCTCAATTCTCTCCTCAGAATATTTGTCCTTCTTCTCTCATAAATCTCTGCAAATGGCTAACCATGTTTACGAATTCGCAATTTGTCTTCCGTAGCAAGATGCTTCAAATCGTTTGTTGTTAGTTTAGTTTTCGTTTGCTATTTGTTGTTAATCGATATGTATCTAGGTCTTGCTGTTGGATTTGTACATTATCTTGGACCCGCATCCCCAGTGAACATCATTAGTTAGAAAAATAGTGCAAAATCGTGAAGGCCTTTGTAAGTAAAGTTCTCGCATCCATTCCATATGATTTTAGAAATTTTGATAATAATTTAATTGTCAATTTTTATGAGTTTCTTTGTTACAGTGGAATCGATGGCAGGTATCATTTTCCTTCATTACTAGTAAAGCATCGATGGGTCTTCCTCTATTTGTTTGTTTGTTTTCTTTTCTTTTTTCTTTTTTAAATCATGCTTGTGGTCTGTATTTTATGTTTTTTGAGTTAAAACATCATGTTGGTGTAAATTTGGTCTGTAAATTATTATAGTTCCTATTGTTTAACAAGTACTACTAGTTGTTTTGAAATTTAATATAGATTGGAATAGCAGTTTCTAGTTTCTACTTTTCAAATTTCAGTTTGTAAATTCCTCAGTTATTAGAGTGCCAAGTGCAAAATGAGATTCCTCATATATTAGTCAAAGTGGCAGTTTTCATTGTTATTTTTTTACATTTTTTTTGGAGATGCAGCTTTAATTTTACAATCTTAGTTTGCATTTGCATATAATATTTGCTATTTTCAAGTACCATTTTTGTTTGGCTAATTCATGTGTAGTTTACTTACATATGATGTTTTTATTTGCAGAAAACATTTTGGAGGTCTTGTATGAACTTGTGTAAGTTATTTGCTATTTGATAGTTGCAATAACATTATTTGGAAAATTATTTTTTCCTTTCTTGATCATCCAACAGCCAAGAAAAAAAAAAAAATTCACTAAGCGACTATTCAACATCATCGAAAAGGTGGAAGAAAAACGATCAACTCAGTCTGCAGTTGAGGCCTCATAACCACCAACCGTTACAGAAAGACAAACCAATTCCACTATATCGTTATAACCTCGCTTTTTTATCCAACGTATCGCAATTTGCATTTTAGCTTATCTTTGTTGATAAAAGGAATTCATGTTTTACATTCACGTTACAAATTTCAAGTTCAAAATTGTAAATGAAAATTATTGTTTTGCAATTGTCTTTTGTCATATTATTTTCCAGACTAATGCAAATTACAAATTTATTTTTGATGTTTTAATGTTTGCAATTATTCTGGTGCAGTTTTCTATTTGCTAAAATGACATAACATTAATTAACAAAGGAAAAAAACATCCTAAAAGAAATGAAATAATTGTAAACATTTTTTTTTTCTTTTTATTATATTGAGGAAAAAGATATACATGGGATTAAAGAGAGAGAGAGAAAGATGTGTGAGAGATGTGGGAGAGAGAGATGAGGGTAACGTGAGAGAGAGAGGAGAGAGAATAGATAGAAAGAGAAAGTGACATGGTGCGTGAGAGAAATAAGTGTGATAGAAGAGAGATTTGTGGGATTTTGTTCCCTAATTTTTAATAAATATTTATTTTCATATAAAAGTTAATTAAGGGTATTTATGTCTGCATACTAATAATTTAATTTAATTTATACTCCCTCCTTCCCTTTATATTTGATGTTTTGGCCATGAATTTTTTTTCCAATTTATTTGACGTTTTAAAATTCCAAAGCAAATTTATATTTTCCTTTCCATTTTTGTCTGTACTGTTAATTGCTCTAACACTTCAGCTTCTAGGTACCTATGGAATTAATGAATAATTATTTGGAGAGAGGAAAGGGTAATCTGGGGTATTTCTATCCAATTAAAGAATAATTAATGAGATTCTTAATTTGTGTGAAAAATCCTAAAACGTCAAATATTAAGGGAAGGGGAGTATTAATTTTATTGGTCAAGGGACGTATCCCCGTATCCATCTAATAAAATAGACTTCCACCTATATAAGTTCCATTTAAGGGGTGTCAACCCAATTATTCCTAATTTTTAAAATGCAATCGCAAATAATATTTATTATAAATTATTAAAATAGATAAAGCTAAGAACAAATATTTAGAAGCTTAATTTGATTACAAAAATCATTACAATCTATAGTCTAGATTTCAAATATCTTTCTTCCTTGCACTTAATTATAAGGAAACCTACTTTCCACATGTTTAGTTAATATATCATTTGATTTTAGGTGAATAATTGCAAATGACACTTATTATAATTTACTAAAAGGATAAAGTTCACTTTCCACTCCTGAATTATGGGATGTGTCGCATAGACCTCTTGATTATAAAAAATACCAAATACCCTTCTACGTTTTTTCTCAAAGTTACAAAAATGTAAAGTTATTAATTAGTTTTGTAATGTTTTGTTGTACAGTTATAATCTTACCACCACCTTTAGTCTATTGAGAATATATGTGAACTTTGTACTTCAAAATATTTTAGTCAAAATAAAAAAAATACAAAGTGAGTCGCTCCTCTTTTTTTCCAACATAATTCATCTTGCAAACAGTACTCAGATAATTACTTAAGCAATTGTTCAGCTTATTTTAATATTTTATTAACTAGAGGATATATCTTTTTGTTGCTTATAATAGCAGGTTAATTTTACATAATTAAAATTCATCATGGAAGTTTGACGGAGTTTGAATATGTTGGGGGTTTGACTTACACTGAAAGATATTTACTCTGATTTGATGTTGTATTTTGAAATTCTTAATTTAATTAAAGAAATTATGTATCCGGTTACTAATTTGGTTTGGTTTAGAATGTCATTTCAAATTGAGCTCAAACTACTTGTTGATGACAAATGGACATAGTAGTGAAATTAAGAAGAAAAATGAGCAAAAAAAACAACTAATTTCAAATTTAAAAAAAGTTAGAAAAATAAAGGTAAAAATTGAGGTACATTTAAACTCCCAGCCCTTGCACAATATATATAAGTTCTAACCAATAGAGAGGTAAAAATGTCAGGAAAAAAAAAAAGGCAAATGTTATAATAAGTGTTGATAATAAGAAAGTCAACTATTTAAACATAGTGAAAAAAGTGAGGGAGTATTTGGTAGATTTTGTAATTAAGAGGTGTGTTTGCAACACATCCTATAATTCAGAGGTGCAAAGTGAACTTACTAAAATAAAGTTGAGAAAAAAATTATTTGGCTAGGTCAACTTACATTAACTTAAATCATTACTATATATGGCCTAATTTCAAATGTTATAATTGTTAACCATTGCACGTGTTTTGCACGGTTTTTCACACTTTTGAGTTAATTTTTCATTTGAGGTTACACAAGTAGAAAATTTGCTTTTTACTACGAATATTTTTGCTACGGTCAAAAGGTGTAACAAAAGGGACATTTTACTACGGGACAATTTAGAAGTCGTAGTAAAATTAGGATTTACCGTAGCAAAAAAGTATTTTGTACGACCATTTACCATAGTAATGTTTTTTGTCACGCCCGTATGTACTACGGGGTAAATTCGTAGCAAATGCGTAGCAAAAGCCCTTTTACTAGAAATTTCTTACCTTTTAGTACGATTAATGGTCGTAGTAAAAAGTCATTTTTCTACTAGTGCTACTTGTGTAATTACAATGAAATTTAATATTAAAATATATTTGAATAGATAAAATAAAATTCTGAATAAACATATATTTTTTTATATATATTGTAATAGTATTCAATTTTGAGGTTGTGATATTAAATTTATAGAACTTTGTTAAAATAATATATAATAACAAAAATTAATCAATTTCAAAACTACAAGTATGTATATTAAGGTGGTGTTTGCAAACGCTTTTCCAAAGTAATTATGAATTTTTTTTAGTTCAAAATCATTTTTTAAAAGCTCATAATTACTTTGGAAAAGCATTTATAAACACCACCTAAGTATCTTATACTCAACTAAAAGCAAAAGAATAGTCGTTATATAAAGTTTTATGCACATGCTTAGTATCATCATAGTTCGAAAGCTCTTAAATTTTAGTTTTATACAAAATAAATTTTAGCTTAATATTCAATATATAAACTCCTAAGAGCATCTCCAACCGGTTTGACCATTTTTCACCAAATTCCATTTTTTATGGTGAAAAAATGGATTCATCTTCCACGGTAGTACACCATTTTACCCTTTCACAATTTTTGGGGGAAAAATGGTGTTTTTGGTCTCTCATGGAGTTCACCAAAATTTAGACCAAATATTAAAATAATAATATTTCACTATTTCACCAATTATAGACAATGGGATTTGATTTGGTCTCCCATGATATTTCACCATATATGCCCCAAAAGCTGTAAATCTAATGTTTATCATACTTATAGATCCAATTTTAAGTAATAATTTTTTTAACTACATAATTTAATAATTATGTGGCTGCGGCTATATGCAAGACTAAGTCCACTTGTGCAAGACCAAATTAAATTTTTCAATGTATAAATACTATAATACCCTTATTTATTAAAAAAATAAAAAATTCCAAATATGTAAGACCAAAAATTCAAAAACACAAAAAACCCTATCACAAGACCACAAAATCACAAGACCAACTATCATCTTCTCCATCTTCCAAAACTCACAAGACCCTTCTCCTTCCTTCTCCATTAACCCACAAAACCTAGAAATTCAAAATCATCAAAACTCAACAAATCTTACAAAGATGGCAAGTATGGAGTCAGAAGACATCAAAATAGAAGATTCTACGATGGAAGAACCCAAGAATGTATGCATTTATGGGTTTTTTTAGCTAGAATATCGATTTTTCAAAAAAAATCCCGCACAACGAATTCGACATGTACAGGTCGAATTTTACAGGTAAAAATCGACATTTAGATGTCGATTTTGAGGTATAAAATTCGACATTTGAATTTGTGCTACAAATTCGACATGTCAATGTCGATTTTTACCTATGAAATTCGACGCTTAAGTGTCGATTTGTAGCATAGTTTTTCGTCACCTTGGTGTCGATTTTTGTTTTTTTCTCATTATTTGTATTTGGTCTTACATGAGAAAAAAAAAAGCCAATTTAATTTATGGGCATACTTGTCATTCCATCTTAATAAAATAAAATCTTTTGGAATATTTCTTTAATTTGGTCTTGCACAAGTGGAATGAGTATTGCATATAGCCGCAGCCTAATTATGTTATCAATTTAAAAAAAAAACTATCTAAACATGAAATAACATGAACTCAGATTATTTTACATATAATAAATTCATACATAAACAGTATCTCAAAAACTATTACGTAGCCAAAACTATTACAACATATATTAATTTAAATTCATTAATGAAAAAAAATCTCATTCACCATTATTATCATTATCATCACCATCATAATCTTCAACATCATCGATTTTGAGCACATTTATCACAAAAGTGTGCTACCAGTCTCCTTTTCAATTTATTATACTTTCCTTGATTTATCTGGTTTCGACGTCGACTAAGAAAACTAACATATGCCGCATTATTAAAATCTCTCAAAAGCTCAACAGACGGGATATATTTTATCAATTAAAGCGTGTTTCGTTAGTTGTTTTGTTGTTGCTTATTATATTTTATTAATAACAATTAGCGTATTAGTTAAGTAAATAAATGAATTAATCAACACTGATACAAAAAAAATACAAATTAATTAAAAATAAGAATGTTTATATTATTAGAATTAATATTTTTATTAATAATAAAAAATGTATTCATATTTTAGAAACTAATTTAGTAATTAACCCTAATGTATTTACAGTAAATATGCTAATAAGTCGGTAATTAGGTGTAATTAGAGCATCTCCGACCGGTCTCACAATTTTTTCACCAAATCTCATTTATGGTGGTGAAAAAATGGGTTCATCTCCCACCGGTAGCACACCATTTTACTCTTCCACGATTTTTAGTGGAAAAATTGTGGTTTTGGTCTCCAATGGGTATCACCAAAATTTAGACCAAATATTAAAATAATAATATTTCACCATTTCACCACTTATAGGAAATGGAATTTGGTTTGGTCTCCAATGGCATTTCACCATATATACCCCAAAACTATAAATCTAATGTTAATCGTAATTTTATAATATTTTATTTCCTAAATATTAATTATAGATCCAATGCTAAAAATTTAAAAAAATTCTTAACTAAATAATTTAAAAATTATGTTATTAATTTTAAAAAATTGTCTAAACATGAAATAACATGAACTCAAATTATTTTAAATATAATAAAATCAGACATAAACAATAATCTCATAAATTATTGCATAAATAAAATATTACAACATAAATCAATTTGAAATCATAAAAAAATCTCATTCACCATTATTATCATCATCATCACCATCATAATCTTCAACATCACCGATTTGAGCACATTTATCCCACAAGTGTGCTACCAGTCTCCTTAATTCATTGTGTTTTCCTTGATTTATCAGATTTCGATGTCGACCAAGAAAACTAACATATGCCGTATTATTAAAATCTCTCAAAAGCTCAACAGGCGGGATAGAGGACGAACTTTCATAGTCAAGGTTTGTGGGAAATTGAGTATCATCAAAAATATAAGTGTTTATATATCCACTGCGTTCTTCCTCAACTATCATATTGTGCAGAATAATGCATGCAAACATGACTTCTTGTAAGTCTTCTTTCTTCCAGAATCGAGCCGCTCCTCTAATAATTGCAAATGGAGCTTGAAGAACTCCAAATATCCGTTCCACATTTATGTCCCGGAATCTTCGAACGACAACAACTATGACAACAGAGACTATTAAGTACGGCATGAGAACTTAAATAAACAGTTCACGATGATTTAAATTTATATAATTTGTGTTATTGTTCATCACGTTTTGTTATCATGTTATGTTGTTTGTTATTTTATGAGGTATGTATTTCAATTTAAATGTCCCGTCGTGTATTTCATCAATTAAAGTGTGTTTTGTTAATCATTCTATTGTTGCTTATTGTATTTTATTAATAGCAATTAGCGTATTAGTTAAGTAAAGAAATGAACTAATAAACATTGATACCAACAAAATAAACAAATTAATTAAAAATAAGCATATTTATATTTTTAGAATTAATGTTTTGTTAATAATAACAAATGTATTTATATTTTAAAAACTAATTTAATAATTAATACCAATGTATTTACGATAAATATGCTAATAAGTTGGTAAGCGGGTGCAATTAGTTAAAATAGTCATTTTAAATGGTACTTAATAAAATGGTGTTAATTACGCCAAATCCTATTTTCACCTCTATATTTGGTAGGAAAAATAGGATTTGGTGGAAAAAATAGGAAAATGGTGGACCGGTGGGAGATGAAAATTCCTTCACCAAAAATTTTGTGGAAAAATAGGATTTGAGTATTTGGTGATATATGGGGGTTGACCACGGTGGGAGGCTAAACCAAATCTCTATAATTTTAGGTGTAATGGTGATATTGGAATTTTAGGTGGGAGGCTAAAAACACCTAAATTAGATGAAAAAATGGTGTTATGATGTCCGGTCGGAGATGCCCTTAGTTAAAATCATCATCTATATGCTAATTAATGTGTTATAAATCAAATTCTATTTTCACATCTATAATTAGTAAGAAAAATAGGATTTGGTGGAAAAAATAGGAAAATTGTTGATGGGTGGGAGATGACAATTCCTTCACCAAAAAAATTGGTGGAAAAATAGAATTTTGGTATATGGTGATATGGGGGTTGACAACAGTGGGAGGCTATATGGTGATTTGGGTAAATTAGATGAAAAATGGCGATATATTGACCAGTTGGAGATGATGTAACTTTAAATAAAAGATTCAGTATATATGAAAAGACGTTTAGCTTCTAAACTACATTATCAAAAATAACTAATATACAATTATAACTCATATTCTTATTTTCATTAACCATATCAAAAGATTTAGTTAATATTTATATATTTATTTATTTATTTTTTTATTTATTTATTATATATATTTATATATATTTATATATATATATATATATATATATATATATATATATATATATATATATATATATATATATATATATATATATATATATATATATATATATATATATATATATATATATATATATATATATATATATATATATATATATATATATATATATATATATATATATATATATATATACTTTTTTGTATCTTATAGAAATAAAATAATACATAATACAGTTATATATTAAATGATTGGAAAAATTAACAATAACCCCCTCATCTAGGAAAAGTAGTTAGGAAACACCCCCTCCAATAAATCATTTAATATTGCACCCAAATGATATTTTCATAATTCCAAAATTATCCTTAATTGTCCAATACACTATCTCTCCATTTTTTTCCTCATCTTCTTCCTCTTTCTCTCTCCTCATCTTCCCTCTTATTCTTTTCACGTACACACACTCTCTCTCTCATTTTTCCTCATCTTCTTCTTATCTACGGTACTCTCTCTCTCTCTCCTCATTTTCCTCTTCTTTCTACAAATGGAAAAGGCCGTCACTCATATCATCAACGGGATTGAAGCCTTATACACATTAATATCTTTTTTTTTCTTACAATAAATCTCTTAAGAAATTAAGAGAGAAAAAAAACAACACCCCTTGAGATTAATTTCTGCAAATATGTCATGAGTGTGAGTAGATCTATCAGAATTTTCTGTTGATTTTGACAAAATTACAGTTTGTTGGGAAGAAAGTATGAATTTCCAGATTCGTCATATTCTCTCTTCTCTGTGTTTTTTTTTTTTTCTCTTTTCTGCTTGTTATATTTTAATGGAGTTTTTCAGTAAAGTCGTGAATAGAGGATTTCAGTTCTTAAAACTGGGATACTGGGAGATCGAACTCCCACTATGGTTGATAAAGTGTGGTGTGGCGGCGGTGTGGTGACAATGGCAAGGTAGATTTAGGTTTTTTTGGTGGATCGGACGGATAACGGCGCGGGTAGAGAAATCCGCGCAGGCTGGAATTAGTCGACTATGTACGTTTTCAATAGTCGATTAAGTTAATCGACTATGCTATGTTAGTCGATTAAGGTCAATCAACTCCCATTTTATTTTATTTTTTATTTTTTCATTTATTGATTTCAATTTTATAGATCAATTACAATGTTTGTATATGTTTTGTTTTGTAAAATATAGTTGATTTTGTATTATTTTATAGTTGTGATTTGTTATTTTTAAGAGTCAGATTCTTAATCGACTATGCTTATATCTCATAGTCGATTAATATACCTGATAGAGAAAAAAAAAAGGTTAAAAAATGAAAAAAAAAATTTATAAAATTAAATAAAAAATCAAAAAAAAAAAAAAAAAAAAAAAAAAAAAAAAAAAAAACCTGAGATGGCAGGTGCATAATTGGTTATAGTGTTGATGAGGTGACATGGGCATAATTGGAAAAATAGGGCGCTGAAATTAGGAAAGGGTTTTTCTCAAATGGTACAAAATAATTTGGGTCTCTCCCTATTAAAAGAAGTATTGAGGGGTTATATCAAAAAGCCCCTTAAATAATTTATATATTTGTTATTACTATAGTTACATTATTAAATTTATAAAATTTATTTAATCAAATAACTATATAATGAAAAAATAATTATCTTAAAATTAAATGTGTACGTGTCTGAAAAAATTGTAGGTGTCTAAAATGAAAGATTTTTTTTTTGCATTAACTTTATATGCATGCTTATGAATTATGATATATTGATATGCACTTAGAAACCTACAGAAATTTAGATTTAGGGGAAAGGTGGGATTACCTTCTAGTTTTGAAAAATAAATATGGATAGGTTTAATCGATTTTTCTTCCCTAGTCAAAAATCCAAATTATAATTCTAATTTGACAGAACCCCTGAACAAATTGAAATACATATTTTACCCTTTTAGTTACAATTCAAATCCTAACCCATTTTTTTTCTTTTCCACAAACCTTACTATCCCGTCCGTTACTCTCACTTCATCTCTCTATTTTTCTCCCTCTCTTTCTTCTTTCTCTCTCTCACTTTCCCGTTACTCTCACTCTCTCTCTCTCTCTTTTTCTCCCTCTCTCTTTCTTCTTTCTCTCTCTAACTCACTCTCTCTCTCCGGCCCATAGCTCTCTGCGGCCACCTCTGCTCCCCACCGCCTTGCGCCGGCCATCGCCGTTGCTTCCCCCCATCCCCTTGCACCGCCGTCGCTGCTCTCCCACAGTCTTGCGCCGCCGCCACTTTTCGCGTGCTCGACGCCAATCGCCGCCTTGAATTACCCGTCCAAACCGAATAGACTCGATGATGCCAAAAACATGATGGATGAAGGTTTGTTTGTTTTAAATTCGTTTAAAATCTCTTTCTACTTCCGTTTGATGAAATGGTTTCTACATTATTGTTTTAGTTTCTTCTTTATCTTTGGTTGAGGGAGGGCTCAAATCAGATCTACTATTTTTTATAAAAAAAAAAATCAGATCTACTATGTTTTTTAAGCTATGTGAACAATTAATATTAAAGTCTTTTTCTTTGAATTAATTTAATATTTTATTTTATTTGATTCTTATGTTGTTCATTTATGTTATAAATCATATATCTTTTATTTTTTGTATTTATTTGAAGATGATCCGAAATGTTTCAAGTGTGAGAGTTTTGTTTGTCTGTATTAGAAACTTAATCAGTAGTGGTTACTTAGATGGGTGATTTGGGTCAGGTGAATATACATTTATATGTAGCCATATACAGTCATATATGTAGCCATGTATAGTCATGGATACATATAACTATACATGACTATAGAACTTGTAGTATACTATAGTCATTTGTAGTCGATTACAGTACGGTAAATTTATCAAAAAAAAAAAATCATGTTCTTTTGTATTTTCATGTAGTCGATTATGACATGCATGTCGTAATTAAATGAAATTTTGTATGCCAATTGGTGAATCTTTTAGGTCCATTTTTTTTATCCCTTGAAAGTTATGATTTATGATTTTTACTATATAGTAACATGTAGTCATGTATGAGTTATGTGGGGAGTATATGCTGGTGATGTATATGTATATCAGTAGGTGATAGTGTGTGTGTGTGTGTGCAGATTCAAATTTGAAGCAAAATTCGTTGTTTGCTCAACTCTTTTTCTTTTTCGCAGGTCTTGGTGTTTGAGCTACTATGTATTAAGTTTTTGCAGAGTGGACTTTGTATTCGTCGTTCAAAACAAGCCGTTCTCGTCTTAGAGCTATAAACTACAAACTACATTATATCTGACTATACTCGTATAGTCACATATGGTCATATACATGTAGTTATATATAGTCACGTGTAGTAACATGTAGTCATATATAGTTATATATATATAAGCTATGTGGTTTTTTTGATGTGTAGACATGTTGATGATTGTATTTTTTCAATTTTTTGTTCGGTACTGATTGATGATGATGATTTGTTCTTTGTTGAAGAACATATGCATGGTGTATTTTGATCTATATTTGTACAAGTTGATTCATAATATCAAGAATTAAATTGTGATTTTTGTTGGTGTCGATGAAGTTTTTTTTTTTTTTATATAATCAGCGGTCTGCATAGTCGGTCGACTATATATAACTATATAATTTTGGGGTGAAAAGAAGGTACATGACTATGTATAACTTTGGAGTAAAAAAAAGGTACATGACTATATATACTATAGTCATCTGTAATCAATTTATGTACAGGAAACTTTATAGGAAAATTATTTTTGTATATTAAAAAAAAAATTAAAAATTAAAAAAACAATTAAAAAATTAAAAAAAATTAAAAAAAATTAAAAAAAATTAAAAATTAAAAACATTAAAAAAATTAAAAAATTAAAAAAATTAAAAAAATTAAAATAAAAAATTAAAATAAAAAATTAAAATAAAAAATAAAAAATGAAAAATGAAAAATAATAATAAAATAAAAATTTATATTTTTTTATTAAAAAATCTGAAAAAATGATAAATGCAGGTCCAAAAATGCTAAATGCGGTTGGTTATTATGCTGAATGTAGTTGGCAAAATGCTGAATGTTGTTGGGCGAAAATTACAATTAAGGGCACAATAGTACTTTTGCATGTCCAGGGGTGTATCTGAAAGAAATAATTTTAAGAGTGGACCTATCCCAATATATTTTCCATTCTAGGGATGTATATCAAATGCCCTTAGATTTAACTATAAATTGTATTTTTTAAAAAATTCATGTAAAGAATTAATTATGTTAGGAAGCATACAAACTCCTATTTTTTAAAACATAATGCAGTATATGAAGATACTACATTAAGATTTCAATGTTCTGACCGAAACTGTGCGCATTGCTAAAGTTGATAAGCGGGATTTCTTCGTCCAAACGTTGATTGTGCATCCGAAATTGTATTTTTCCTTCTTGGGCCTCTAATTCTCGTTTTGCACATGTAAACCACGAAACAATTAAAACACATATGCAAATTAATCTGAACAAAAATTCTCGTAAAAGTAAACCTATTGAACGTAATTCTTACACTCAACACTCGGTCTTTACAAGAGTAGTCGTTGTCACCTAATTTTTCAATTCATTCCAATAGTGAAAAATCTCAGACATTTCAATTTCAAAATTCAATCAACTTCTTCAAAAGTCTCAAAATATCCAAAGGAAAATTAATATATATATATATATATATATATATATATATATATATATATATATATATATATATATATATATATATATATATATATATATATATATATATATATATATATATATATATATATATATATATATATATATATATATATATATACATATATATACACATATATATACAAGAAAATAAATAAATCAAAGACACAATTTTTTATAGAAAAAAACATATATACACCCCTCATATGTTATAGAGAAAATATATATACGCTCTACAAATATATACGCGAGCGTACGCATGCGTGCGTGAAATCACACACACGCGTGTACATATATATGTGCACACGCGC
>NW_012192977.1:443992-558752 GCF_000504015.1 Erythranthe guttata
CATATATATATACATGTGGCAATTGAGTACTATATTTAGCAAGGTCTCGTGGTTCTTATCTTATGGAGTCGAATCTAACGAGACCCAATTAATCTCGAGTCTCCAATTTAATTAGGAAAAGTAAGTTAATGAGCCTCATTTATTTTATATTGTAAAGCTTATATGCTCTCCTGAAATCTAGTGTTGATACTTGATTTGAGGGTCGGATACCAAAAACCCTTTATTTTCGATAAATTTCTTAACTCGTGGCCGCGAACGAACTATATCCCTTGAAATGATTCTGCATCATTATCGTAAAGCTGTGTTTAGTCAATACAAACAACTGATTAATAGACGTTAACACACAAAATACTCTCCTCACCTACCGTTTTATCACAATTCAACTGTTTTTTTTTCGTTTTCAAATAACATTAATTGGTTGATTTCTGCTGTCAAAATATAAACTCCCGGTTTCCTTTAATGGAATCTATTCGAAAACAACACAAATCCGAAGAGAGAGAAAAGTCCTAAAGTTCGATAAACCAAATCCCGCTTTCTGTAAGTAAATTCTATGAATTGCATGAAACTAAAAAAAATTCCACTTAACATTTACTTATTGGGTAATATATGATGTAAATATTATGTATATAACACCATGATATAATTCTATCTTTTCATTTTATTTTATTTTTTGAATTCGTAGGTGTCAATTCATTTGCATACCAATGGCTGCTATATTGCAAGGCATGTTGGCATCATCATTGATGATCCTTGTGCTTGTGGGGCCTACTAGTGCACATTCCCACGGGCCGGACTTCAAAGTCGGCCCGTGGAAAGACGCTCATGCTACCTTTTATGGCGGAGCCGATGGCTCGGGAACAATGGGTGCAACTCGCAATTTAATATATCTCTACTTATATTTTTTTTTTCTATGAATTCTTGAATAATGTTTGTATTAAAAAAAAATGTATATAGGAGGAGCATGTGGATACGATGACCTCGTGAAAGAAGGCTATGGGTTCAACACGACAGCATTGAGCAGCGCATTGTTCAACGACGGAAAAGCGTGTGGCTCTTGCTATGAGATAAGATGTGCCAAAGGGAACAAATGGTGCAAACCAGGGGCATCATCGTCCATTTTTGTCACTGCTACCAACTTCTGCCCTCCAGGTGGGACCGGCTGCTGCAACTCGCCCAACGAGCATTTCGATTTGTCCCAACCCGCGTATCTTCAGATTGCTGAATACAAGGCCGGCATTGTTCCTGTTCAATATCGCAGGTACTTACTATTTTCATTTTTCTTTTTTCCCTATATTATGATTGGAGTTTATTACATTTCGAACCCCATGTGTTATGTCAAATTGTTAGAGTAAACAAAGGGGTACTAAACGCAATATATTAAAGGAGCTTTATTTATCGAATTGTTTGGTTTATAGGGTTCCGTGCAAGAAAAGGGGCGGAGTGAAATTGACCATAACGGGGAATCCTTATTTCAATTTGGTGACAGTAACGAACGTGGGTGGTGCCGGAGATGTGACAAATGTGGAGGTGAGTGGCGGTAAAGACTTGCCTTGGACAAAGTTGAGCCGTAATTGGGGCCAGAAATGGGAGACGAATGCTAAACTCGTCGGACACGATCTGACATTCAAAGTCACCACAAGTGATGGCAAAACAGTAATTTTGCAGAAAGTTGTCCCTCAGAACTGGCAATTTAGCCAGACTTATGAAGGCCAAAACTTCATGTGAAGAAGAACAAACAAACTGCAGCACAAACATCGTTTTTCTACAAAATCGAACATTTAATTCGGTAAATATGCATGAAAATGTAAAAAAAAATGTAATCTTTTTCAGGCTCCAGAAAAATAGGACAATTCTATAAAGACATTGAATACTCCAACGTGCGACAGTTTTGCGTATATCAAGAATAATTTACAACAACAAACCAATTGAAGTTACCCCACTACTCATGACCAAAACGGTAAGTTCGATTATCAAAAATTGCTATATACCAAAAAGTATATAGTTGAGAAAATACCAAATATCTGCAAAGTCAAGACCAAACGTGTCCGTCATCAATCTTCTTCTGCTTCTTCTTTTTCCTCTTTTCGTCTTTTGTGCGTCTCCCTGCTTCAGCTTTTTGGGAATACTGTGTTCGTATCTCCAATAGTTTTCTTTTTGCATCTCGAAACGGTGCGTCAGACTTAGCAGCCATTAATTGCTGCGACAATATATATACAAGTCAGTTTTTATAACTTAATTGGAACCGACTAAAATCAGATATGTCGTTAATTTAAAATGCAGAAGTGAATAAATATAATTAATTACCTTTAGATGGTCCATTGCAGCTAAGTTGAAGCCTATGGTATCTTTGCACTCCTGTCAAAACAGGATTAGTTAAAATTGGGGAAAATGGAAATTATTTTGAAATTTGATGTTCGAATAATATAAGGCCACAATTTAAGAATTAAATTTTAACAAACCATTGAAAAAATTAATAATTTGGGAGAATCGAAATATTTGAAATGTTACCTTGACCCGGGCATGCAAGATGTCTTTGAGAAGAGTTACGATGGGCCTGGCAGACACTGTGGAGGTTAACTGGTTGTGATGGATCGGCAACAATATTGTCACAATCCGACCAACGAGCTCAACCTAAAAAAATACATTACAAAAAATAAAAGATAGGTTACTGAAAAAAAAAAAAAAAAAAAAAAAAAAAGGTATTGAACGAAAATCGCTCTCGACGTTTTAAACGGACAAACCTTATCACGGAAAGCAACCCAATCTTTACAACAAGACAAAATCCGCAAGCAATCTGAGAACGGCAATGCCTGCAAAAAACGCACAAATAGATAAAGATCACGCTTCTTTCTTAACATCAATGCTAGTTTTGCAATTCTTGAAATTATAATAATACGCTTATAACGAAATTCATTTCCATGACAGCTGGCAAAAGTCTAAGAAACCTAGCTTCTAAATAACGAGATTTCACAGATTGAAGTAATATCACAAAACTTACTAGCAATGCCTGCTCCAAATCATTGGCGTGAACACTCGAAACTGATTTCAGAACATAATCGGATGGAGAAAGGCCGAGCATTAGAATGTTTGGCCTGAAATCAGCAACTCTCCCTTTCAATTTCTCCTCCTGCAAATCACACAAGAAAAGGGGGATTTATATGAATCGTGCATCCAAAAAAAAGTTAAATAAAAAAACAATTACAGAAAAAAAATACGTATATGGAGCAGCACCTCGTTTTGAGCAATACGTTTCCGTTCTTCCTCGGCCATATCCAGTGCTTCCATAATAGAGTCGGCTGCAGTCACAGTTTCCTCAGTTTTCTTTCCTGTCAATGCCACAGCACCCTCCTCTGGAACTTCCTCCTTCGATAGATACTTCTCGGAATCGTTTTCCATACCGTATTCAATTAACTCCTCCAGCCTTTTTTCTCTCTCTTCCTGCAGTACAAAACAATTGTGAACTTTATGGGAAAAAAAATGTCCCTCATAAGACAACAATATATCTCATTTAATGATTACAAAAAAAGGCAATACCTCGATAAAGAAAGGCTCTTCAGTACGATCCCAACGGCGAATGGATCTATCATGAGACCCCGTTAAAAGAAAATCACCACGATTGCTAAGGGCAAGACACAAGACTGCTGAATGATGGCCTTCGAGAGTTAAAAGCAATTCGAACTTGTCTGCATCCCAGTATTTCACTTTGCGGTCTTTCCCAGCAGTGAAAAAGTAATGGGTATTTTTCACAAACTTAACTGCCTCGACACTGCAGATCAAAATAGAGTTTAGGAATTAATAAAAATAAATGGGTGAAACTGGAGGATTTTTTTTATATCATATTTTTTCGAGCAAGGGGTGAAGTAAATACTTGTCATCATGAGCAAAAAGGGACTTGTGGCAGTCACCAAAATCGAGACCCCAAATCTTTATATTTTTGTCAGCGGAACCGCTAACAATCAGATCACCGTCGGAAGATATGTCCATGCATAATACAGGCAGCTTATGGCCGTACAATGTGAGGAAGAATTTAAGCGAGTCCAAGAAGAAGACCTGAGTCAGTTCGAAATAGCATATTACGATTAGAGATGTAACTAACATGCAAAACAACAGAGAAACCCATTACTACACTAACAAATCTTGAATTTCACCTAAACATAAGTGAATGCAATAACCAATGAAAAATACAGTAAAATCACTCAAAAGAAATGATGGAGCATCCAAGTTGTTCGTTGCATGCCTAATTGTAGTTACTCTCAATTTCAACATTATCAAATGGCATATCATAATTTTACTACAACAAGTCATTCAACCTTCATTGTGCAATCCATCAAGGCAACCGCAATATGTTTACCCTCTGGGCTGACAGCAACAGCTACAACGTCGTCGTTCATTTTCAGATTCCGCACAGGAGATACTGTCAGATGTTTAACTGCCTGCAAATATTAGCACGGATAATCAACAGTTAGAATGTTCAGTTCACAGACAAAATCAGTAAGCACGAGAATTTAAAGTTACGCACTTGATCGGGTTTTTGTGTAGTCTGGTACTCCCAAAACTTGACATCCTTGTCTGAACTACCAGTGACGAAACCATCCGGCGTTGCAACAATAGACCGAACAAGGCCGCCGTGAGCTTCAACTGTATCCAGACAAGTACCACTTAGAACATCAACAATTTCCAGCTTCCCTTTTTTGGTTCCGACAATTGCATACTTATTACCAGGAGCAAAGATCGCACACAGTCCATAATCCGAAGCAATAGTTCGGAGGCAAGAACCAGTGCTAGGATTCCATATCTTAACAGCATCGTAGCATGTTGACAACAAAAGAGTATTGTCCGAACTAAGAGTGACACTTCTTACATCAGAACGGTGTCCTTGTAGCTCAATGGCAGCAGTTGGTTTGGACATGTCCTCAATTAAATACATCCTCAATGAACTATCGCCCAAAGACAATGCTAGAGTTGGTCGGGCGCCTTTTTGAGTTATAGGACAGAAAGCGATAGAACATATAGTCTTCTTGATAGTTTTTAGCAGCTGCTCTCGAGACTGAAAGACATCAGATACTGTAACAAGAAACTCGCTACTCTCTTGAACTTCAACATTCCGATTTCCGTTTTCAGTGGTCTCGACTTTTCCTTTAACAGCTTTTTTCTCTTTCCTTTTGATTCTTTTTTTAGCTTTACGTTTCGATTCAGACTCATCCAACACGTCAAAAAACTCAACCGTATTTCCAGACTCTAAACAGGCCAGCAAATTCCCGGGCTTGTTAAACCTCACCATAGAAACTCTGTTTTTGGTTTTACGCGGTGTGTCACCAAAATACTTCAGAATTTCCCATTTGTTTGGCACAGGGGCAGTCCCGTTGTCAATATCGGATTCAACTTTCTCGAGCCCCGATTTTTTATCGGACAAACTGTTATTGATTGAGTAAAATCTCAGCTCTGGGTCTGCTGAACCAGTGACTAGATACCTTTCATCAGGATCAACGTCAATTGACCAGATTTCACTATGGTGACCACTAACAATCTGTACACAGTGTTGTGTTTCAAGATCCCAAACCCTCAAAAACTTGTCCTTTGATGAACTAACCAGTTTTTTACCAGAATCAAGGAACAAAAGATCAGTCACCTGCATTATCAAATTAAACGAGCACCAATGAAATCGACGCAATCCCAAAAAAATCAAAAGTAGCATAAGGTTAAACAACACTCAATCTCCATTATCACGACTATATAAAAAAAATAAAAAATATATATATCGGAAGAAATTAGGCAAACCTGATTACGGTGACCCTGAAGGCGAAAAAGTCCGGCTTCTCCAATCACATCCCATAAAATGATGTCACAGTCTTTGCTTCCGGAAGCAAGTACAGATCCAAGCTTGTTGTATCGAAGTACTGTGACAGCCGATTTATGTCCATTCAAAGTGGTTTCACAAGTTCCCTTCTCGATATCCCATATTCTCACAGCCCCGTCAGCGTAACCACAAGCAACCTGCAAGCACAAATAAAATCTAAATCTTTATTTAACCACATTTACCCAGTTAAAATAAATTTTCCAAACAAAAGACGAAAACTCTAGCTACACAAAATCGATGGTCTATCATCAAAAAACGAGGAATTGAATAACGGCATAAACTCCCTCTTCAACTTTCTAAGCTTTTCGATTAAATTCGAAGAAAATTCCATCGGCATAAATTCCGCTCCTAAATATCTAACCACACAGAAAAATTACTTCTACAGTTCCAAACAGAATTTGAATAAGCAATGCACTGAAACAAACAGATTAGAAGGGGTATTTACAAGAGAAGACGAAGAGGAGGCTATGGCGGTGACGGCGAGAGAGGGGCCGCGGGTGGAGGAGGAAGGCGACGGAGCTAGGGTTTTGGTGCAGACACCCTGACGGACGTGCCACACGCCAAGCTTCTCTAGCGCCGCCGCCAGAAGGTGCTTGCCGGAATTGTCGTAAGTTATGTTACAATCAGGCGATACTATCACCCCGAAAGAAGACGCCGCCTCGTAACGCAGGTACGCCTTCACCATTTTCCGGCGGTCGGTGGTGCGACGGAGATTGTGACTTGGAACACTGGAGAAGACGAACGTTGAGGTTTTTAGGGTTTAAGGTTGCAATTTTCTCATTTACTTATTATGTAATTAAATAAATAAATAAATAAAATTGGAAAATGGATTTCATAATGGAAAAATAAAGAAAATAACTCAGTATACATAGTGGGCCCTTATTGGTTAGGTCCAATAATCCCTAAAGTTAGAAAGCCTTCCGGTTAAAATCAAGCCCAATTCATGCAATTTTAGAATTATGATTTTTTTATTTTTTGCCAAAAAAGATTTATTTCATATAAAGGGGGTCTCGTTAAAAATCTTGTCGGACGTAACAAGTTCCCGTTTCCAACCCATTGGTAACGGCTAAGAATAGTGTTGTATTATTCGACCTGTTTTCATAAAAAGAAGAGAAGCCTGCGAGCAAATGACCGCATGCGTCACGAATCAATCCCCCACGTGTACAAAAAACACCGGTTTTGACCATTAAATATTGAGGGCAGATATTGCTAAAGGGCACCCGAAAAGGGATCACATGGTGAATAGAAGAATAATAAGTCGGCACGCCAAACAAATTACCAAAATATTGCCAAACCTTAGTCGCAACTTTCGAGTATAAGAAGAGATGAAAGATCGTCTCCTCATAAGGGTTATAAAACAAATGTTGCATCGAGACACAAGAGGGATTGTTTTCTTGCGCACGCGTTGATTGACTAGTAATGCATTATGCAGTGTTTTGAATTCCTGACAGGACCGATCGGTTGAACCGGTTAAATAGCGAACCATTGTCTTGTCCGGTCCGGTTTGACCAGTTGAACCGTAATATCGGAACCCGAGTAAAAATGGGAATTTTTTTCCTCTAAATTGTGCTTTTTCTAAAAAAATAAACAAATAAAATGGCTAAAAATATGTCTTTTTACTTCCCAATTGAAGAAAAAAAAAAATTGAAGTTGCAAGACATTATTTAAGATTATAATTTCTATAACATTTGAAATGATTTGGTGTGATATGTGTGTGTTGATATATAGTGTGTGCAAAAGAAAAATAGGTTTGATTTATGTTCCAATTGGAAATGAGTAATGAGTTAATGTCTAAGAAATAAAATATACTTTATTTACTATAAAAAAATATGCATAAATAGTTATAAAATAAATATGAAAAAACCAGTTGGACTCTGTTGAGTGTAGATTTTACGCTTAATACGCTTACTTTACGTGGATGTTTTGTTTAGATTTAATTATATTTGTGCTTTAATTGATTGATTTTGTGTTTTATAGGTGAAAAACAAGAATTAGGTGTCCATGAAGGAAAATAGATCAAAAAGGAAGGAAAAAGTTGCAAATAAGGAAATAAATCAAATTGGAAGAAGGAATCTCGCCACAGCTTTGGCAGTGTCCACCATTTCTAGTATATCTCTCTCATAAGAACTCCAAATCGGCTGATTTTGGCGGCATTAAAAAGCTAATTTCAAGGGCTACAAATCTTATTTACACAATATTCCAAAATTCGGACTCCAACATGGCGAAAATCTAAGAACAAGTCTTGATGGGGGAAAGTGGCGGAAATTGATTCCTATTAGGTTTCTACTACTTCATTTTCAAGAAAAGCCTATAAAAGCAACAAGTCTCTACACCATAAGGAGGAAATTTTACACCACAAAACGCGAAGAACGAAGATCAACGAAGACTCAAGCATAGTTTTTCTTATTTCTTTTATTAATTCTATTTTATTTATCATAAGAATTACGAGTAGCTAAGCTTTTAATCTAGGATTTTGTTGGAACCCTATGTGGGGATGGTGAACCCGTTTTCTTGAGATTATGCAATTATGATTTTATGATTATTTCTTCTACTTGTTATGATTGTTAGTGCATGAACTTGATCAATTTATGTGCTTCATCTGTGATTATTGGGATTGACTCGACAGAGCTATTTTGATAATTAGACGGTAAGTATAAGAACCTTCGAGTAGTTTTCACCGGATGAGTGTGTCAATTGCATGTGGTGTCGTAGACATATAGATATCACCTTAGGTAGCCAATTACGAGACTTGTTAGTTAATGATTTATTCATAATTTGTTTGCATAGACATATAGTGAACCGTTTATGAATAATAGACTCATAATACACGCGACAGCGGGTTATGAGTAAATTAGTGTCTCGGGTTAATAATCATGAATCATATATTTCATAATTGAGGGGTTTTGGGTGAGCAATTCTTGCATAGGGGGAAGATAAAATCCTAGGTCCGTTTTATTGATATTTTCTCATGTTTATTTGCTTTCATAATTAGTTTAATTGTTTAATTGATTTAATTTGACAAACTTGCGTAGGCTGGATAAAAATCATAGTTGTTAGAATTTGGTAATTAAGATTAGATAATTTGAGTATTTTCTGTGGGATCGACATCCGACTCTCACGAGTCCACTTTTACTACTTGTTTGCGATACGTGCACTTGCGTGTGATTGAACCAGCCCAGCCATGACCCAGTAACTTATCCGAGTCAATGTCAGATCCGATTTTCAAAACATTGGCATTATGTAACATTTTCATATAAATATTCCAATATTAGTCGTCGTTGCCGCCATGGGTAAGCCGAAAAAGAAGTAGGATACCATGATATGGTAAATGTTGACAACAAAAACAACAATAATGAGAAAGAGAGAGTGGCTAATAAAAGTGAAAGATCGATAAATTGATCTTGATATTAATCCTCTAAAATACAAGATCTCCACCATCTTCCTCGACTTCTTTTTCTTTATTTCTTTTTTTTTTATCAAGAAAGCAAAAACCTCCACAATTTTTTTTCCAAAATTAAATGCCAAGATATCAAAAATCTCCACATTTATCATGTTCTACAAACTTATACCCTACTTCAGCCACAAAGTAGTACAAATGACAACTGCGGTTTAACTTTGGGATGGGGAGTGACGGCGGCCTTGGTGGCCGGAGATCACCAATAGGTATTTTTTTTTCCAGCAACCACAGTATAAATTCGAAGGTTGTTATGGCCTCATTTGCAATCTATACAACATCCAGGGTTTTTTTACATTAACGATCGGCCACCAATCACCGGCGAGATTGGAGTCCACCAATCTGAACAGCTTGGTGGAGCAGCGGCGGTGCGTGCGTTGCACACGCTGATCTCCGGGTGCACGCAGAGGCAACATCCGACAACGGCGACGGCGCGGCTGAGTGGAGGAGTGGCAATCGTGAGTTGTGAGAGAGAGGGAGCGGCTAGGGTTTTTGGTTGTTTGTGCAAGAACTATAAATCTTGTATTTATAGTGCCTTGTGCATAAACCTTACCAAGCTTAAGTTGGACCGGACCCATCAACGTAAGCTCGTTAGTCTTTCCCAAATTGTTTCTCACAAACCAATGATCGAAAAATATAACAATTATATTTTCGAAATAACTATAAAGTCCTCGTCGATACGAGTGCCAAATTCTCGATTTCCAATTTTTAAAACGGAAACCTTAACTCAGTGTATCTGCTTAATCGGGAAACTTCCCAATTTAGAAAGTTCACTAAAATCATCGCCTATTTATTTTCTCTTTCTATTCTAATCAATAATTCATAATTATGAATGTTGGACTCAATCATATTAACTTCCTATCATGCAAAGATCAACGATTCAATATTTGACCGTTTATTAAATAAATTCAAGTATACGAGAAGTGTGACCCTCGATGGTTCAGGTGTAAGCTAGCCGTGGCTCACAAAACATTGTGGTTTAAACTTGTCCCTAGAGTTATAATTAACATGAAGCTAGTTTCAACTTAACTACCCAACGAATCAAGATTGACGTCTAGCAACTACGCGTCATGATTCTCTAGATACAAATGAAGTGCATGTAAGAACCGTGTGATATAATAAATGTACAATACGATCACTTCAATACATATGTTCCGATTAAATTAGAGGCATTGGTTCAGCGAGACCTCCTTTATAGTTGAATAACTGTGTGAACGTTCTTAGTATTGCAATCGGTTTGTGTATGACTTCGAGAAACATATTCCCTAATCATCACACAGTCAGCTCTGGCCAGAGACTTAATGATTACAAACTATAAGAACACACAGGACATCCAAGACTATTCTAGCGATCGAGTCCCCGACTACAATGTACAGATGATAAGTGTTCGTTTTGCACGATTTTTACTTATCAAATCTTCGAGTTTTGGTCTTCGTTCGTCCGAGTTTCGGCTTTATTTGTATATATTATTGCGTTTCTTGTTTTATTTCTATTTCAGGGTTTTTTTTAGGTATTTTTTGCCGAGTTGAAGCCATTTGAAAGCGAAACCAAATTTTCAAGCCATTTTTTGGGCCAAGAAGACCCAGATCGCGATCTGACATCTCTGGATCGCGATCTGGGGGTTGTTACAGAGCCGAAATTGATCAAGACCCAGATCGCGATCCAGAAAGTCGGATCGCAATCTGGGGGGTCTGACAGAGAGAAATTGATCAAGACCCAGATCGCGATCCAAAAAGTCGGATCGCGATCTGGGGGGTCTGACAGAGAGCAAATTGGGGTTAGATCCAGATCGCGATCCAGAAAGTCGGATCACGATTTGGGGGGTCTTACAGAGCTGAAATGAGTCAAGATCCAGATCGCGATACACATTCCTGGATCGCGATCTGGCATGGCGGTGGGCAGTTCCCCCAGGCTGCCAGATCGTGATCCAAACAACCCGGATCGCGATCTGGGCACGCCTTTTGAGAAAGATATTTTAAAATGCAAAGCTTCTTGAGGAAGCTTTGCATTTCACTATAAATAGAAAGGCCCTTTCATTCTTCATTCTACTTCGACTTTTTACGGTTTTCGACGGTTCTTCGTGGGAATCATCAACGGGGGTTTCGACTTGGGTTTTTCTTACGCAATTTCTTTATGTTTTGTTCTTCATTTCTATTGTACATTCTTTTGATACTATGTTTGTTATGAACTAAGAACATTTTCTTCTAGGCCAATGAAGCCTTGTATATATTGATTTCGATTGTCATTTCTGTTATCTATTTGTCGTGTTTCGATTTCGTTTATGTTTTCCTGTATTAAATGCTTCTGATTGTTTGATCAGCTCTTGGATTGATATTAAATAGGAATGAACTCGAGAGAGAGGATTTCTTGTTTGAAGTTAGGAAAACATAGCTCGGGGTTTGGAAACGTAGACGTGATGCACTTCGGGTAGCCCTTAAGGACTTGACCTAAATGCTCTCTTAATAGCAGGTTCTGAACGGAGACGTCGGACCTGTGGGTAGACTCTAACTACACTAGAGACGGGGGTTAGAGTACATTAGCGTCTGGGTTAACGAATAGGAATGTGGCATTAGATAACGGATTTGTAGATCGTTGTTGATTATACATAGGTGGATCTGGCCCTAGAAGTCCCCTTTAAATCGATGTCCCCCCGCGTTGAGTGTCGTTACTTTATTTACGCACATTCCATATTTGCATGTTTACAATCTTGCATGCTTATAAATTAGGGTTTTTCACCAATCCAAATGTTTACGATCGGCTAGATAATATAACGATAATATAATTACACTACTCAGCATGTGAATCTACAAGGTCTCTGTGGATCGATATCCGGAACCACTGTTTTGCAAAATGTGAAACTATATATTTGCGGTAATTTATACGTGAGTAAAACGCGTATCAACAGACCTCCCACTAGATTTCGGACTGTACAAACACTGGCCCTTGCAACGGTCTGCGGTGGGACTCAGGGACAGGTCACGATACAGATGTTCATGTAGTGAAGTCATGGTGATGTCTGGGTCTTAAGGACAATGTTGTACAACTATATCATAGAAACATCTACTCGATTATTGGGAACCACTTAGAGATTTCTAGGATGAGGGAGTTCAGTGAACTCATCTATATGAGCACCCACTTATGTATGCCGATATCACAATACCAATTACTGATGAGACGTATTACACATGCACTAAGTGCTAGTCTCAAATAGAAAGAGTCGATATCCTCATTAATGGCGTGACCCGTTGACTAGGAACATGGTTTAACAGTTACATTACTTAACTAATATATTATGATTCAACTAGATCCATTATAAATAATTATATTAACTATAAGGACTACATCTATGCTCATGCAAGGGACAAAGGTATAGAATGCCAATGGGGATTTTATTATTAATACGAAGAAGGATTATTTATTACAATGGGAAATAAAAGACCACTGCCACAATTCGGCTTGTTGGTCACCTACTCTAACAGAAAAATCAACTAAAATTGAAAGAAAATATTAAAGAACAAATCATATAAAGTTTCCTAGGAACATGACGTATTTCCATGTTATACCATGAGTTTTTCGGTGTATATCAAAAACATCTCTTCGACTTATTCATCTTCGGGATCATAAGTTGTAACAAAAATAATTTAAAATAATAAAACACTAATACAGATCCTAAAAGATATAATTATTAAGTTTAAAGTGTTAAAGTTGTAACCGTTCGATCTTCAAGCCAATATGGCACATATAAAATAGTAAATGCATTCTTCGACGGTATGGAGATTCAAAAATTTCTAGTGATTTTGTCTCCATAGATAAATATTGATTCAGAAACAATAGTAATAATAGTGATACTCTGTAAATCACGAACCATTTGTGCTACCCCAGTATATGTAGTAGTTTCTCCCTTCCAGTAGTCTAACACATCCGAATTTAGGATTGTTTCATATCAAGTAAAGTATGGTTCAAGTGTTTCTCTATTTCAGACTGAATTCGGATATATTACGTTGACTCTGGATAACACCAAACTCCTGCAAAAGTTCATGTATGTTAAACCTAAAAGAAATTTTGATTAGATATTATTTTTCTATGTCATACTTCCATAAATACGTTAGACATTTCAGTATCAATTCCAATAGTATGTGAAGATTGAGTTGGTGTCAAAATAGATTAAAATAAATAGTCCTCAAAAAAGTCGTGCATTTTCTCTTTTTAATCTTCTATCTTACTTGCAACTATGAGCTGATCATGTTTCCCAGAGGAAAATTCAACAAATTGCAGCTTATAACGAGGATCAAGAATAATAGCAAATAATAGTATTGTGCTATAAGATTACAAATATTTGTTGAATTTCGGTTTCATGCTTGTTGCTATAGAACTTACTATGGAATCACCACTTATCATTTCATGTTTATCAAACCTCTATATTTTTCCAACATTTGGAAAGTAAAGATTCGTCATTGCATAGTGATGTCCAAAGAAAAAACTCGGTTATCTAGAGAAACAGTCTAAAAACTTAGCTATTTTCTCTACTATTTTTCATTCTTCATATGATGGACACCACTTATACTCTATGTCTACGAGCTTCAATTGTTGAAAAGCAGTTTACACAAGAGAATTCTCTCAAGAATTAGATAAGTGAAGCTCCACCTAACAAACATATTTTGTACTAGTTTTTTGCTTGCCTTCAAACCTGACTATTTGACAGACTCGACAAAGTTTAAAGTTCTTATTTTTTTACCATCACATATATTTCACTCTGTGCCTATTTTTTTCAATCGATTAATCAATGACTTTTAAACTATGTAGGACCAAGTTTGGAATATGAGTTCCACATCTCACATGCATGAATTCTCCGCTACAAAACCAAAGAATTCTTGAAGCGAATATGATTTTTCAAAAAATCAATAACAATGTCGTTATAATTTGCATTGTCCAACATAAAAATAAATATTTATCTCTCAATCACCCACTCTTGTAGGAAACTTATCAATTTTTCACAAACACTTTTTCCATCATGTGGACATAGGAGATGTCAAAAAATCGATAATCACTTCTGCAACAGCCAGTTGTTATCAACATACTGAACTACAACTGCCATACAATCATTATAAACTACCGAAGACCATAACTCAGATACCTAACATATTCTACATAACATCTCTTTAAGTTTTTCATTATGTCTCTCGTAGATCACAAGGACATCTAATTTTGATATATTCCGCGATAAATTTTGGAACTTAGGTATTCAATTAAGAGAAAACTTCTCGAATTCCTTCATGTTGAACAAAGTTAAATAGGTAATCCGTAATTGTGTTTAATTGTCGTTTTTTATACTTTTTCCTCTAAAAACATACCGATCAACTTCGATAAAATTATCACCACTACGCAACAAACAAATACTCTCAAGATGGATCTCCAAGTTTGTACTTTTACTACTCGCGTAGAGTTGGCCGCATCTCTTACATTTTCTATCATCAAAAACTTTTTGAAAAAAGTTCCAAACCTCAAAACATTTTTTCCTAGTTGTCCTCGACCCAACTGAAGAAGTATCTCCATCACCATTCTCCATCTCAATATGAGGTTATACTAAAAATAAGAGGACAATAACATCGCAAAAATAGCCAATCAAGAACCCAAAAAAAATCATGTACAAATAGTCACCTTGTCACCGAATTTTGCGAGAAAAAATACAACCGAACCAAACAAAGTTAAAAATACAATTGCACAAGTCTCGTTAAACATTCCAAAACGCAGAGTAATAATATTTCAACCACCCTCGTCAAATAAAACAAAGCAACAAAAACCTTATTCATATATTCCTCATGTTGAAATCCATTAATGGCATAAGCCTGCTCGGTTCACAATGTTTCAACTTGGCGGTTCGGCACGTGAACTGGCCTGGAATCGGCGGATATGCCCGTCTAGCATTCCGTTATGAACCGCGGATTTTTTGGTACATCATATCCATTCATTTACGACTCATGTCACGGTATTGATATTCATGATCACGAAACGTGTTTTATTTGCTCGTAGCTCCCGTTTAATGCCGGATAAATCAAATCTTGTGTTGGATGAGATGAGTCTTTTTTTTATTGCGTGAGTGAGATTTATTTAACTAGGTGAATGAGACTTATTTAATGGTATATTTAATTTCTAATAAAAATAATTTCTAATAAAATCAACTAAGCCAAGTATAAATTATTTTAGCCCTATTATTAATCGATTCACAAGCTTTTCCTTCATCTGAGACCTGCCCACTTTCAGTTGTCATGTTTTAAGGTTTCATCTCAATCAACAAGCCAACTTAAGAGTATTGATGTTGTGTAGTATAAAGAATTAAGTTTTTATTTGGTATTTACTTATTCTAAAAAAATATGAATAAGTGAATATGTTTTTTTTAATTCACATATAATGTAACATATATAGTAATATTGACATTATAAACATCATTGAAAAAATGACAAGAATGTCGTCGAAATAACACTAAAAGGTGGCAAAAATATCAACGAAAAAATCGTCGTAGCGAAATTTTAGATGCTGAAATTCGACAAAATATTCTTGATCGCCCTTGCCGATCACTCTCCATCGTCGGCGAAATCTCTACAAGGTGCTGTTTGATTCTTCAAATCTTCATATACAATCTTCATTTTATTTTTTAAACTAACCTCATGAGGTGCACAATGTTAGATGAAAACAAACCTCAGAGGTTATTAGTAATTATGGATACCTGGATATGTTTTTTAATTTTTTAATTTTTTTTGGTAATTGAACCATGCCTAACGGTGGTTGTGGTAATTTATCTTTGGGAAAATTTGTTAGACACTTCTTACTTTGGACTTATATAGGTGTAAATCTTAGTTGCTAGATGGATATAGACATAGGTCATTTGACCCAAAAAATAACATAAATAAAATAAAATAATTAGGATATAGACATAAACACCCTCACTTGATAAGAAAATAAATCTCATATATCAATCTTCATCTCTCTCCAATCTCACGTAATCTCTCATTTCCCTCTCTCTCTCTCCCTCTCCTCCCTCTACATCTCGTCTCTCTCCCTCCCATGTCTCTTTTTTTTTCAATTTTTCTTTTCTTTTCTTTTGAATACCATTTTTTTTGGTGAAGAAAAGTTATACACACGAAAAATTATGGGATCCTTTTATTTTATGAGATGATTTCTTGGTGAAAGTGTTAAGAGCGGCGAACAAACATCATCCTCCCAGGCCCTCCCAAAGTTAAGAAGAACAAATTTTAGAAATAAAAAATCATAGCCGAAATTCGCATTGCATGTTCCGTATGTAGAACATTCTCATCGTTTGTTGTTAGCAATTTCCCTTGGAAGGTTGGGTTAACTTATTTTGTTGTTTGAAGAATTGCGTTTGGTGTTGAGATTTGATCCCTCTGGTTTACAATTTGCAATGTATGTTTTAAATTACATTTTGCAAACTATTTTGTTAATGTTGTTGTTGTTTGCAAAGTGTTATGTAAACAATTTTCTTTTTTTTTTTTTGATATTTTTAATGATGCTGATTTTTTTCTTCAGTTTGTTGTTTTGCTAGTTTGTTGTTTGCAATTCAATAATGCAAATTCCGTTGATATTTTTCTTTAGTTTGTTGATTGCATTTTGGTGAAATCTAGGTAGTTTGTTGTTTGCAATTCAATAATGCAAATTCTAGATTTTTTTTAATTCAGTTTATCGTTTGTATTTGCCGAAATTATAGGTAGTTTGTTATTTGTAATTCAATAATACAAATTCTAATTTTCAGTTTGCTATTTGGAGGTCACGGAATCAGCGGCGGTGGCGCGGCAGCGGTGACGCGACGTCGATCGTTTTTGCAGAGTATGAGTTTGTACAATAAAATAACTTTTTTTATGAATTAATTTTATTTTGTAGTTAAATTTGGAAGAGAGATGTTTGGGGGAATTTGTTTTGATAGATAAGTTTTTTGGGGATTTAATTTTGATTTGATTAAGGGTATTTTTGGTAGAATGAATATAATTAATTTATTAAAAGATTGAGATTTTGACTTGAATTTATAGACTTAAATTATAGGGATAATTAGCCATAACTCTCACTAGTGTTTTTTTAATAAGGAGGGATCCAACAATATTTTCAATATTAGTAAAAAATCCACTATTTTAATAATTCCCGAAAATAGCCTTCTGAAAGACACACGCACAAAATCCGTTAATTTGAGATCCCTACCATCGTGTGTGATGGATTATATCCCAAAAAAATAGCTTACCAAATCTTTCTATATACTCCTTGCAAACTCTAATTTTTTTTTATATATAACTTAAATAAATTTAAGTTTTCGTTTTTTGTTATTATTTTATTTAAAAACTATCAATAATAGCTTTAAAAAAATATTTTTCTCTTAATTTTTTATTTAAAAAATATTTTAATTTTTTTAATTTCCGTTTTTTTATTCGGAATCAACTATAAAGATCCTGAAACCAATTATAATATTTCCGAAATCGACTATAATTTCGAGTATTCCTATTTAATTTTTCTTAATTTTAATTTTCAGTTATTTTTGGCATTTTTTCCAGAAAACAACTATTTTTTTGCCATTTTTTTAATAAAAAACAACTATAAATTGTAAAACAACTGTTAAAAAATAACTATTTTTTTCAATTGTTCGATTTTTTCGCCATAATCAACTATTAGAAAACTGTAAAACAACTATATATTAACGTACATCAATTATAAAAAATCGAAATCACCTACAAAGTTGTCGAAATCAACTCTTAAATTATTGAAAATCAACTAAAAAAAATAAAAAACAATTACAAATTATCGAAATTGGCTATGAAATTAAAAAAACCCCAATGGCACTGGAAGTGAGAAGTGGAGATTTCTTCGATGGGGAAGTTGGTTTTCGCTACTCGGCTGACGCAACGCCTGATTTCTTCGACTACAAAAAAGTGAAAACAGCTACAAAAAACTACAACATTATAAAAATCAACTACAAAGAACTGAAAACAACATTATAAAAATCAACTACAACATTATAAAAATTAACTACAAAAAACTGAAAATAACTACAAAAAATCAAAAATAACTTTAACATTAACAAAAACAACTATAACGGTATCGAAATCAACTACAAAAATATATCTTCAAATTTAAGCAAAACTACTATTACTTGGAGCGAATATACCTACAAAACGCAATCTTCTCAGATCCAATTCACCTTCTTCCTCGACTCTTCAACATTCAACATGGCACAATTCTTCGAGATCAAATGCTATTTAATGATTCAATCAAGACACAACGTCATAACTTTTAATCTATGAAAATAATTAATCTAAAAACGAATAAACATTTAAATAACAATGAAATACATAAAAATTTCAAAGAATTTCTAGCAAGATATTATCGGCCTACTGACTTTTTTATTATGTTTTTCATTCTAAGATTTAATTGTAATTTTAATTTTTTTTAATGCTAAAATAACATATAAAAGACGTTAAAATCAGAAACTGAAAACACAAATTTATAAATGTCTTTGTACTATTTCTGTTTTATAATTCTTATTGTATATTCTTCATTATTTATTTACTTATTGTAGAAGTTTAATAAATAAATAAACTCTTAATTTTAAAGGTAAAATTTTTACAACATAAGTTTTCTCAAAATTTTGAATTTTTCCCCTTTTAAATAATAATTATTTAAATTGGCAGGAGTTGTTAATTATTTTATTTTTTTCAGACCTTAGACCTAACGGTGTTAGAATCAAATGTGTGAAAACTAACGGCAAGGGCCACATTGAGACAATTTTTCAAGTGCAGGGGAGCAAATCGATGCAGTCGAGAGTAGCAGGAGGTAAAGTAATACCGAGGTAAAGTTCAAGGGGAAAATGTGGAATTTACCCTAATTTTAAACTTAAGATTTTTATAACATAAGTTTTCTCAAAATTTTGAATATCTTTTGAAAAGACTTTTAAAAACATCTTATTATTGTGAAAAAAAAAAACAATAAAATAGATAGCCGATAATATCAAACAACCACACATGTTTACCCAATAAAGTCGGTTGTCAACCATTATCTGGTCCATAATGGTCGGGCCGATAGTGATTTTCAATTTTCAACAAAATCAGATGGTAGGGTCGAGTAGGTAATTGACCGATAATTACCCGACCCGACCATTGGCCAACCCTAATAACAATTACCAACATTTAGTCATTTACAATTTTTTAAAATGTATTTTTTATTATTTATTTTTTGTTCCTTTTGTTTTTGGTTAAAGAAGCAAAATTGTTAATGTTCGGACTCCGAAAATATCTGGCATTAGAAAAAAAACTTGGTGGTGGCAGGTGGCCGGGGTCATTACCAATCAAAATCAAGCATAAAATACGACATTAAGAAATAATTAATAATAATAATTATTTATAAATAAGAGGAGATTTGACAAAAAGAAAATACTAACTTACTAATTCGCGGTGGTGGGCGGCGGCTGCCGGACAAAAACAAAGCGGAGAATAGATGTAATTTTTTGGGAAAAATGACAAGAAAGCTGCTACAACGAAAATTCTATTTTTTCTGTATTATTAGCTCAACGGCTACATACTTTTACTTGCCGACAATGTTTTGAATTCTGATGATGAATTAATTTAGGATAAATTAGGTCACCATGAAATAATGTTAATTTGTGAAAAATTCACTCATATTTGATCGATTACAATTATTTTCTTCAATTACAAATCTCCTTACACATCAATTTTTGCAGTATCAAATTTAGTAGAATCTTACAGGTTATGTGGAATATACTTCAATTTATGCTCATTTTACCTCATTCGAACTCCACATTTTGAAACAAGATAATCATGAGAAGGGCGGACCTGGGGGGTTTTGGGTGGGGGACTAGAATATTTTTTTGGACAAAAATGGTATAAAATTTAACTTTGGAGGGCTAAAGTGTATAAATTAATAGATAAATAACACAAAATATTAAATAAAAAAAAAAAAAGAGTAAAAAAAAAATCCTGGGGCGAGGGCCCTCCCAAGACTACCTTGGGTCCGCCCCTGATCATGAGATGTGTATTGTAAATATCAGATTTGGTGCATCAGAAACTGTATTTTTGCTCAAAACTAGTACAAACTAGAGAATATTCTACGAAATCTAGAAGATTAAGTTGAATTTTACACCATAAGGATGAAAATGTAAGAAAATTCATAGTTGATAGGCGGTTGTAATTACGCAAATAAGAGGGGTTTTTTTTTTATAATTTGACATTACCTTAGGGGGTTGACCGTAATTCACCAATTAAATTAGGTCAATGCTTACTACTTTATTTAGGGTAAATTACGGCCACTCCTTAAGATAATATCAAATTATAAAAACCATCTTTTGTTTAGGTAATTAAAACGATTCTTTTAAACTATGTATTTTTTTACGAAAAAAACCCTCATTCAATAGATAAATTTAACACCAGAAGAATTGACGTATGAGACACCAAACAGACTTAGAGTTGGTTTTAATTTGCTTTGATTTTTTTTTTTTTATCATTTAGGTAAATTTTGCCAACAATGAGAAGATAGTGGGTAGATATGAGAAATGTTTTAGCAACGTTAAAGCTGTCTTTTTCAATGAGTACCGACCATAACTTTGATCATGGGCTGGACAAGTTAGTACGTACCACAAAGCAACGATTTTTAATTTGGGCAGCTTTCATAATGGACAATGAGTCTATTATTGACTTAGGCCTAAATTATAGGCAAACACAAACTCATGTCCAACCGCAATCGGTCACTATTTATTTAGTTTCAAAACAACCAATTATATATTTGTCAAGGGGTCACTTCTTCTTTTGTGTATATTATTGTTAAAGGTATATTATAACTGTCCCTGAGGTAAGATTTATTTACGAAAAAAAAAATCCTCATTTTTTTCATAATTACATTCGCTCCTGCAAGTTGTGAACTTTTTACATTAACATCATTTTATAGGAATGTGGATGTAAGAAATTTACAAGCTGTAGGGGGTGGAAGTAATTTCTAAAATATAAGGGGTTTTTCGTTACAGATTTTACCTCAGAGATGGTTGTATTTTTACCCTTATTATCATTGCAGACTGTAATACGCTAGTAATTTAAAAGGCACACACCTCATTACTTCCTAAGCAAATTCAAAGCAAACTTGAACACATCTCGCTAACTCAATAGTATGAGACCGACACCTCAATAATTATATCATCTTACAATTGATAAATACATTAATTAAATATAATTAATATGTACATATAAGATGTATTAGCATAGACTCTCTTTGTAATCTCTAATTGTTCGAAAAGTCCATCTGTTAGAAAATTTAACGAACCCCCCCCCCCCCCCAAAATTTTATTTTCCCTTTTTTCCAACCGGCGTTCTTTTTTTCTTTGCCTTTTTTTTTTTCTTTTTATTCAGTTCATGCATTTGTTAATTTTTTTTTTTTGGTTTTTTTTTTTGTTTTTTATTTCGAGTCTACTTTAAATTCTTTTTTTTAAAATTTTTTTGAAAAAAAAAAAAATAAAAAGAAAAAAGTATTTATTTACTCCAAGGTTAATTTCATAGGACAGCTCACGCTTCCGCATACGCAGAGGCACCACAGACTTCTCGAGGGTTGTTGATGGGTTTTTTGTAGTAGAAAAACGAGCTTGAAGCTTATTCTTTTTTCTCTAGTTAGATTTTTTTGGATCTTGATCAGAACAGAGCTTGGGCTCAAATCTGGGTTGGGTTTTTTTTTTTTTCAAGAGAGCTTGAGGCTTCGAAAGTTAGAGAGAAGAATGAGTTGAAATGTGCTTTACAAACCAATCATCTGAATCCTCTTCTTCGCCGTCGAAGAGTCGCCGGAGTTTTGCCTTTCATCATGGAGGAGCCGCGACCGAAACTAAAGGGCTGATGACCCGTTGCCTGAATGAAAGAATTGGAAAACTGTCCAGACTTAAGAGAGAAGAGGGTATTTCTAAAATTTGTTGAAAACTTCATTTTTTGGCTTGTTTTCCAAATCTCTAAATTAAAGGGTATTTTAATCTTTTTAGGTTAAAAAACCAACCTTCAATTGCATATTTCGTGAGTGTATGCCACCATCAACTCGAAAGGGCCTTATTGCCTTTAACTAACTTTAATAGGGGATTGTTACTAATTGTTTTAACACATAAACATTTGTGGCAATTAGAGATATTGCAGAGGTAGTCAGTGCTAAAAGCTTGTACATATAAACTAATTAATGTTTGGGGCTCTTAGATAGCGCCCCAAACATTACAATAACAAGAAAATATTCAACTTCATTTTTCTCACTAGACAAAAGTCATACTCTTTGAGTAGTTCTATTACTACACTCGTCTTCACCTTCGATCTCCACGATTACCGACGGCCGCCACTAAAGCACCACTGTCTGGACATCAAATACCTCCACCATCGCCAATGCACTACCGTCTGGACCTCATAAACTTCCACTATGGCTGAGGCACCATCATCTGAACATCAAACACTTCTATTGCCAAAATTGAAACAACCCCCCTCTGATAAACCAACAACTTCATCTACGGCCCTGACCAATACATCACTGTCAGTGCTTCTCCCTTCCGTCGGATACACTCCAGAATTTTTTCCATCGATTTTAGTATTGTTATGTGACAATTTACGTAATCGACTATAGTCGATTACGAAACCAACTATGTTTCTTGTATAGTCGATTTATTATTTTATATCTAATATATGCTTTAATATTTTAATCAACTTATAATTAATTAATAAATCAACTACACAAACAGCTTGGTCGATTTACGTCTGGTTTAATCCAAAATTTCGTGAAAAAGAAAACATAAAGTAATCAAGAAATTCGCGGAAAACATAAGAAGGAGATTTTCACCAATTATTATCAAAAGGTGGACCTACGTCAATGCAATTTCAAGACGGATGATGTTTCACTAATTCTCCCTTAATATTTTATATAAGTTTGGATTAAAAATATGTATATGTGTGGCACAATAACCGTACCTTGGTGTTTGGCTAAAAAAAGTATTGTCTTAAAAGACAAAAAATAAATAAATTAATATAAAATATTGTCTTTTGGACTCTGATTTTGACCCTTTTAAAAGAGCAAATTGGACAATTGTTTCTACTATGTCTTAATGATTTCTACGCCTTTCCAATAGGGGACACATTATTATCTATATAAGTAGACAATATAGTATACAAGTTGTGCAAGTTGGCAACTTAGTTAATTTCATCTTTTTGGATTCGAAATTTATTATTAAAAAAGGGTCGACAATTTTATACGCAATTGGGGTTTTTTTTAATTGGGGGAATTAGGGAAAATTCTTTAAATCAATAGCGATAAGAACGCGCTAATTTAGAGAGAAGTTCTTTTTCTTTCTTTGTACAAAAGTACAGTATTACATCGATAAATTAATAATCTCGTTTAAATAATATATTTTCTTGGTCCCGACTCGAAAGTGATGTGCCAAAAAATATTTTATTAAATTAATATTTCGATAAATTAATAGAATTTGGTTGATCCCAACTACAATAATGTAAAGAGGTTTAAGTGTATGTTGCATTGTATTAACTAGAAGTCCATAATAATAGTACAATTTATGACAAATGCATATTTTTATATTTAACATATACTTTTTACTAAGATGGAATTGAATTTTGAAAAACCCAAACCAGGGAAGTTGTACGTCTGTTTGTCGGCTTTTTAGTATAATTTAAATCAATGCAACTGGACTTTATATGAGATTATGGTCAAAATATTAATCTCGGAAAATAGTGAAATGCAGAGTTTTAATTTTTAATTTATTCTTAAGTACCATATAATTCAAATTTTTAAATACTCAAAATACAAAAAAAATGTAGCTCTATTTATGCTATGTAAAGATATTATTTTAAGGACCCCTCGTATGCAAACTAACCACCAAGAGGATAACACTATGTTGCAAATCCCCTCTTTTTTTATAAAAAAATTGACATACCTCTGGGCCAATTTTAAGTACTTAAAATGCCATTTTAAATCAATTTTAAACCATAGCAAACTCATATCGGTATCTCTCTTCTTCTCTCAACTTACAGATCCAAATTCCGACCCCCGAGGTCTCCAACCGGTGATGTTGCTTCCCGCAGTCATAACTCTCTCTCGGGTGGTTGTAATTCGATGGTTTAACTACCGTTGGATTCCTCTCGTCGCGATCTTTCTTTTGGTGGTGATTTCATTCAGTTTGGAACACTGAATCTGTTTCCGCAATTTTTTTTTCTTTTAGATTTTGCAATTGCAGCGTAATGGAAGCCAAGGTGTCAAAAATTTTGGTTGAAGTTACATATGCTTTAAATTACAGTGTTCTACAGACTGTATACATTGTTGTACATTACTAGTTATATTAGTAACATGTAGTTACATATGCATATATTTGAGTATTTTTTATTTGTATTTGTTGGTTATGAGGTAATTTATAATATAAATATTGAAACTGTAAAAATTTTGTAGTAGGGGTTTATGAATTTTTTTTTTTATATGTCAATATTCGTGCATGTACAAAATTTGTCGACTAAAAATTGGATAAAAAGAAAGAACATAACTACGAATGACTATAGTTTACTACAGTTACATGTAGTTATTTTCAGAACAGTAATCATATCGATTTAAAAAAAAGTAAAAAAAAAATAATAAAAAAATATATAAATGATAAATAATAAATTAATCAAATGGGTATTTAAATAAAATCAACAAATAAAAAAAATTAAATAATCAATGAAAAATGCTAAATGCATGCCAGAAATGCTTAATGTAGTTTGGCCGAAAATTGCATATAAGGGCATTATTGTACTTTTGCGTTTCCAGGGGGTATGCCAAATGATGATTTTGGCTTGCGTTTATCCCTAGTTTATTAGGCGAGCTGTGTATATACAATACTATTCTAAGTGCAAATTGATGGATGAAAACCTTGTGATTAAAATAGCAAATACAATAGAACATTGATAAATTAATACTCGATAAATTAATAACCTCGCTTAAATAATAATTTTTTCCGGTCCCGACTCGGGGACAACGTGCTAAATTAATAATTCGTTAAATTTATAAGATAATATACTTTCGAAAATTTTAAGAAGCCCCATATAATATATAAATTAATAATGCATAAAAAAAAATTAAAATTACATGGTACAATATATATTTTATAGATCTATGAAGGCTTAATACAATATAATTTAATTGTTGATTGTTTTTTGTTAAAGTTCTCTACCATCAATCTCGTCCCTCGCTTTTCTTAAAATGGTCAGAACTTTCGGTATATAGTTTTCTCATAACTCAATATAAATCGTTCTATATCATTGTTACTTTGAGAGCTTCAGTTTGTGAAATGGGCTCTATAGTGCATTGAAGTAATGATATAATGAATAATATACACGTAAAAAAATTAAAAAAAAAATGTATTTATTAAAAATAATAATAAAAGTAATGTCACAAATTAATAAATTATTAATTAATGTATAAATTAATAATTATTAATTTATCGATACGTTAATATTTCACTAAATTAATAAAATTTTGAAGGTTCCAACTCTATTAATTTATGGAGATTTAAGTGCACTATCAACAAAATAACTAGGTTGCGGTTTCAGAATTTTATAAACTATTGAAATTTAACCATGTTAAAATTCGAATCCTCAAAAATACAAAACATGAATTTCATAAATCTTTTTGTTAGTTTTCAGAATTTGGACGGACCAAATCATAGTTAACAATTTTGAGAAGATTTTCAATTTCTTCGTAAGTGAAAGAACTTATTCCAACCCAATAAGTAATAAGAAAAAAATATGGAAAATAGAAAATTGAAATTTCAAAAGTTGGAATGAAAAGATTTTCTAAAATTGATTTTTTTTTTTTTGGACAGTTACTAGTTACTGACAGAATTCATGCATGTCATAAATGGTATGAAATATACAATAATATTGACATTATGAAAGCATTGTTGGAAAATAGTGGATATTTTGAAAATTGAAATCAATTCAAAATTTAAATTTCATATGCATTCCGATTCCGATTATTATATAATAATTTTGTGAGAAAAAAAAATATATCGAATGGAATTTTTAATTCTGAAACCAAATGAGGTTTGAATTGAAGTATTCATCTGAGTTATCATATCATTTATTTAAGTAAAGAAGCAAGTCAAAGCGTGATTTATGAAATGTCATTTTTCTTCTACAAGCTTATGAGTTATGACATGCTCATTTAGTGGTGTAGGAAAACAGTCCCAACGTCTACTTGGCAGGGCCCCCACCGATTCTTTCGACCTTACACTCGGTGTTTTCGGTCATAAACATCGGGCGAGTCTTCTACTGGCATGTGTTATATTTAATTATTTATTATATATTCCCTCACTTGGGTTAACCTGTTGAAGTTTTAGAAAAATACAAAGAAGTACACATGTCAGCAGAAGTTTTACCCAATGTTTATCACTGGGTGTAGGATCGAAAGAACCGCCCTACAGACCTACCCATGTTACTAAATATTCAAATTCTTATAAAATAAATACTCAAAAAGTAATTTATTTTTGTTCTTAAAATAAATCAATTAAGAAAGTATTAACCTTTTTTCTTTGGGCGAATTGCATATAACCTCATAGAGTAGGAATTATTTGCACTATTATCCAGACCAAAATCAGTTCTAAAATAAAAACTCATCCTTGTCTTTTATCTAAAATGCCGCTCACAATATAATTTATATCAATTCCATCAATAATGTCCCCAAAAATGTACATTAATATACGGTTAGCACAATAATATTATTGTGTGGAGGTCAAAAAGTTAAGAAAATAAAGAAAAAATCAACGGTAGAGATCGGCGGTCCACATCGGTTGATCAACCGTGACAGACAAAATTGATTTATAAGTCAAAATTGGGTAGTTAGAGAAACTGAGACTCAATTAGAGTTTAAATTATGAAATTGTGGTGAACTAGAGTTTCAATGAGAGGAATATTTTAAGTATATATGAGAGTTTTTCTATGTTGCAAATACGTGTTTGATGAGTTGATATATTTGCTAGACAAAATACAAGTTATCATTTTTTAAGGGTAAATTCCATGATACCAGTAATAATTTATTTTTTATTTTTTAATAATTATTTAAATTATGAGAGGTGGTTTTTTTTTTTTTTAATTTTCAGACTTGGATCAAACACTGTTAAAGTCAAAAGTCTGAACGGTTAGGGTCACATTTAGACAAATTTTCAAGTGCACGGGGCAAATTGATACAATCGAGAATAGAAAGTGGTTAAGTGATATCGAACTAAACTATAAAAAGAAAAAGTGAAATTTACCCTTTTTTTAAAAAATGCTCTTATTATGGGCGTTTTTGCAATTCAACCAATTTATTTATGTTTTTTTAAGACACCTATTAGATTAGATGCCCAATTCTTGACTGAATAAATATTTAAATATTAAAAAACAAATCTTGAATATTGCATAGGTATTAAACTATTAATAATTCTTATGTGGTGGTGGAAACTCATGGCCGGTGAAGGGCTTAATTTGAAATATAAAAAATTATAATTAATTAATTTGCTAGATTTTCAATGAAAGACTTGTTTTGTCCTTTCCTACTCTATTTACTACACAGTCAACATTTTTAATTTCATGTCAAGTGTAATCCACATCTGCATTCATATTTCTGCAACTTGCTATTTCATTTGCACCCTCAACTCTCATTAATTTATCAAAAAACCCTCAACTCTCATTATTTTACTTTTCCAATCCACTACAAGGTTCTTCATTTCTTTTTTCACTTCTTTCATTTTTTTTTTCCATCTTTAATTGCTAAAAAATTTACTCCCTTGGTTTCATGTTAAGTGTCACTTTAGCCATAATTTATTTTTTTCTTTATATTGAGTGTCACTTTAGAATTTTAAAATAGAAGAACTTCTTTTTATTCAACTTTATTCTAGCATTAATGAAAAATTAGTAAAATAATAAAGAGACATGCCCAAAGAGAGGCAATTTTGTCACATACAAATTTGTTTCCCTAAAATAAAATTATTTAATATATTTTTTAATTGGTGTTTTTAAAAACACCTAATTTGAAACAGGAGAAGTGTGTTTTATAACCATCATATTTTTCATTTTCGAACATCATTGTACGACCATCGTTGAAGCCATTTGAATGCATCGTTCCATTCCATATGCAATAATTAAATACTCATAGGAAACAGTTTCAACTTAATTCAAATTTACAACAGCATGAGCTTTATACAAATTTACAACAACATGATGTAACTCGGTAATCTCTAGTTCTTTTATCTCCCACGCACGATGAAACTCGCGATCATCCATCTCTTCTCTCACAATAATTACAAAACTTTGAAAAAACTTCCCACAATCACCCCAAAATCTAATGTACAATCATTCATACTCCATTTAATCTCTACCACTACCACAATTCCATCACCATTTTTAAGCTTTTGTAACTTCGATGTACATTCTATATTATCTATTCTAATGCATCCTAAAAGTAAGAACTACATAGTATTTGTTGCATTAAATTTTAAACACATTTGACAAAGAATCTGAATTCGATTCCGGATATGGTACGTTTACGACAATCGGTTGCTAAGACAATCCGATTAAAGAAAATCCACCACTAGCTAGATGGTTATTGAAATGCTACACCGGATCATACACGCCGGGTGATTTTTAATCATTGATATAGTTAAATAACATGAATGCGTGCATGACTATATGCAGATGATCAACAATTAATAATCACCCAATGTATTTCACCAGATGTAACATCAAATAAACCCAAGCTATATACAACCTCGAGATTTTCCTAGGGACCAAAAAGTGTGAAAGGAAAAATATCAAGGGCCAGAATCGAATTTGAGAGCGACTCCAAAGAAATTGTATTGTCCATTCAAAGAAAAATATAATAATAAAATATTATAGAATATAGTATTATTATAATATACGAATTGATAAGGTAAAAATAAATAAAAGTATATTTAGTTTAGTTTCCCCACCACAACTATTGAACTTTAAAAATTTGAGGTTAGTCCCCAGTTGTTTGTGTTTCTTGGGATCCGATCCATCTTCACTTTGATCAGAATCCACTCCCATTCACAAAAACCCTCAACTGAAATTAACTGAATAAACAAAACAATTATATATTAGTATTAAATAATCACCTCTCCTTCTGCCTTCTTCTTTCTCTCTTCCTCTCTCTCTCTCTCTCTCTCTCTCTCTCTTGCATTCTAGGTAACCTATTTTCTTTTTTTCTTTTTTTTTTTCTTTTTATTGCTCTGTGTTTTCTTATTTTTGCCGGGTCAGGTCAGGTACAATAATCTTGGAGAGTTGACTATTTTTTTTTCTTCCTGATTCAAAATCAAAATTTAGGGGGTTCATTTATTTATTTAATTTATTTATTATTACAAGTTTTGGGGTTTAATATTTTGTTTGCCTGGTGAATATGGAAGTCAACGTATCAGAAGAATTAGTCTGACATTGCTGAAACCTTTGCAGGAAGGAGTAAAAGGGGAAACTCGAGCTCTAACTGTATAAAACCAACACTGTAAGATTTACTAAATATTTCTTGTTTTAATTTGGGTTTTTTTTTTCTTGATATTTAGTGGTGTTTGAAATAGGAGAAATCTCTGACATTAAATAAGGTTGCAAGAACTAGAATGTAAAAAAGCAAGGATCTTTGTACCCATTTCTTGAATTGTGGGATCTGTTAGTTTCATCTTAGATTCTTGTGTTCATGATATATTTGTTATATTTGCAAAGAATCAAAAAAAAAAAAAAAAGAAAAAAGAAAAAGAAAAAGAAAAAGAAATCACATTGTTCACATCTCTAAATAAGCTTATTCTCATTTTTTTGTTACCACAAGGTATGAAAGTGAGAAAGAGATTACACAAGTTGTTGTGTGCCGAACAACGTTCGTCGAGAAGAGCCCATGAGAAGAACATTCCGGATTATTCTAATTCGTGACTGAAAAAAAAAGAAAAGAAAAAAATCTTCGGACATTATGCATGTCTGGCCCGGTGGCCATTGTGAATCATGTCCAAAGAGCACTTTCTCTCTCCGGCCGTACGAAATCGCTCGACTCTCTCTCCACCGACAAAACAAACACAAACGGAGGAGACGTTTCTCGCTCCTCCGAAACCAACAACCCCTCCTTTAGAGCAGCCGTAGACATCTCTCTCCCCAACGGGGAATCGTACTCCGGTTCTCTCCTCGGTAACACACCCGAGGGTGCAGGGGACTACCTATGGTCCGACGGCTCCAAATACTCGGGCGAATGGAGCCGCGGCATGAGAAACGGCACCGGGAAACTCCAATGGCCCTCAGGCGCTCTCTACTCCGGCGAGTTTTCCGGTGGCTACATCCACGGTACCGGGACCTACACTAGGCCCGATAACACGACCTACAAGGGCAGGTGGCGATTGAATCTCAAACACGGCTTAGGGTATCAAAACTTCCCAAATGGAGACATATTCGAGGGTTCGTGGATGCAGGGCACTCCGGAAGGTCCCGGAAAGTACGTATGGAATAACGGAAACGTCTATTTAGGGAATATGAAAAACGGGAAAATGTCGGGGAAAGGTACACTCACTTGGACGAACGGCGATTCGTTCGAAGGGAGCTGGTCGAACGGGACTATGCATGGATTCGGAATATACACGTGGAGCGACGGGAGTTGCTTTGTCGGAACTTGGACGAGGGGTTTGAAGGACGGAAAGGGTACTTTTTATCCGAAAGGGAACACGCTGCCAGCTGGACAACAGCTGTACCTCAACGCTCTGAGAAAGCAAGGTTTGCTGCCCGATGTCAAGAAACAGAACCAAGTTTCTTCGGTGGACGTCAGAAAACAAAACCCGTCGGATAAATTCGCAAAGGAGGGGCTTTTTGGTAATATTGAGCAGTCTCGACCGACGAATGTTTCTTTGGAGAGAAGGTGGAGCCTTGAAGTTTCGATCGAGAAAGTGATAGGGCATGTTAGATCTTCAAGCGTGACCGATAATGGTTTGGAGGGTGGAGAGTATAACAACAACGAAGATGATTTGAATACGCCGATATTGGAGAGGGAGTACATGCAAGGTGTGCTTATAAGTGAGCTCGTGTTGAGCGATCGGTTTTCGCCTTCTTCTAGAAGGGCGAAGAGGCGGCAGAGGAGGCTTGCTAGAGAGATAAAGCGGCCCGGCGAACAGATTCTTAAAGGGCACAGGAGTTACGATTTGATGCTCAGTTTGCAGCTTGGTATCAGGTATGGATAATTTATTAACAAATGCAGATTCTTATTTTATTGTACTAAAGAATCTTATTGTTATTTATGATAACTGATGTTGGTTTATAAAAAAAAAACGAGCAGATATACAGTGGGTAAAATAACTCCGATACAAAGGAGAGAAGTGAGGGTGACTGATTTCGGGCCTCGTGCGAGCTTTTGGATGACCTTTCCTAAGGAAGGCTCGCAACTTACACCGTCACATCAGTCAGAGGATTTCAAGTGGAAAGACTATTGCCCCATGGTTTTCAGGTTTTTTTTTTCTCGTTTGATTAGCATCGTAAAACAAAACTATGCTTGTCGTGTGGAATTTTTTTTAAAAATTTTTTTTGGGGTTATTTTTAGGAATCTGAGGGAAATGTTTAAGATAGATGCAGCAGACTATATGATGTCGATATGTGGAAATGATGCACTAAGAGAACTTTCTTCTCCGGGGAAGAGTGGCAGTGTCTTTTTCCTTTCTCAGGATGACCGATTTATGATCAAAACATTGCGCAAATCGGAAGTTAAGGTTAAATATCTCGTTTCTGAAACTCCGTTTGCTTTCTTTCTTTCTTTCTTTCTTTCTTTCTGTTCCGTGATGCTTAACTTTCTTTAGGAACCGTTTTGTGAACACTAATTGTGATTGGCTTTTAAATACTTAAGACTGCTTTTGGATTGAAGGATTTGAAATCCATCAAAATTGCTTCAAAAAAAATACTAATTTTCGAGGGCTATGAGTTTGTAATTTATTGTCGAATGACTCAAAAGAAAAAAGAGATTTCGACCTTCCTTAGGGCTTTGTTTGGTTAATGGAAAGATTAGCCTAGAACTAGGAAAAAGCTATTTTCTCAAAAAGAAAACGAGTAAAAGCGAAGAAAAAACTATTCCTCTCACGATCGGATGTTGTGGGCCGGTCGAATGTCATTAAATTCAAATTTTTGTGACTACTTTTATTGGAAACCAAACATATTTTGTGATCTCGAAAAATTCGAGATTTCATTAATTTCTCGTTCACCTGAAATCGATTTCGAGAAATTAAATATATACTAAACCGAATCTACTCGAAGTGTAGATCATGATTTTACCGTATTTTTTCCATTTTCACCAAATGGACACCACTTAAAAGAATTTGTCAAAGTTGGGTCAAAATCCAATCTTTCCGACAAGTGCGTAGATTTATTCGTGTTTGCTAGATTTATTATAAACCCGAATAATGATCTAAAAAATAAAAAATGCAGGTCTTGTTGAGGATGCTCCCAAAGTACCACCATCATGTGCGCATACACGAAAACACTCTCATAACTAAATTCTTCGGTCTTCACAGGATTAAACCCTCTAGTGGTCAAAAGGTAATTATTTATTAAATTTCGTTTCTTTTTGAGGTGGCTAACAAATTTTTTCAATCATGTCGTATTTTGGGAAATAACTCTTGCCTCTTTGCAGTTCCGATTCGTAGTAATGGGAAATATGTTCTGCACGGAGTTAAGGATCCATCGAAGATTCGATCTGAAAGGTTCTTCTTTGGGACGTTCTGCTGACAAGGTCGAAATCGACGAGAGTACAATACTTAAGGATCTCGATTTAAACTACTGCTTTTATTTGGAACCTTCTTGGCGAGATTCCCTACTACAGTAAGTGGGATTATAAACTAATTTAGTGATATTTGGAATGAAAAATAAATCTTTTTAAATCATGAATATTTGCTTTCTAATTTGACGAGCTGGAATATTTCTAGAAACTTCCGTCTAATTTTACGTAGATTATAGTTGACATGCGTATGATTTATGCTGCTCGTTTATTTTATATATATATAGGCAGATCGAAATAGATAGCAAATTCTTGGAATCGGAGAACATAATGGACTACAGCCTATTGTTAGGCGTTCATTATCGAGCACCACAACATCTACGCTCTCTTATGTCTTACAGTCAACGCAGCATTTCTGTTGACGGATTGGGAATCGTAGCTGAAGATGGTAAGTTGAAATTTGTATCGACTTTTAACTGAAATGATAAATGTCGTTTCCATTTTACTAATACCGCTTTTGAAATTGAACGTGGCTTTGACCCTTTTCTGGTCGACAAAATTCAAAATTCACGGAGACTGTAGTCTTTTGGGTTAGCTTTTGAATCCAACTTGAATCAGCTCTAGATTGGATGTCCGATGACAAAGTTATGCATGAACGAGTTAATTGTTGATTCATGCATATATTTCTCACCCGAGATTCAATCTTGGTAATACAAGTTGGATTAGAAAGCTAATTCAAAGAACTACAAATTTCGTGTTTTGAGTTTCGCCAAATCCAGGCTCGAAAATTGTCAAAGTCACGGTAGAAGTCGAAACGGTATTATTAAAAGCGAAACGGCATTTATCACATCCCTAAACTGAAAATTCAAAATTAAAAAAAAAATTGAGTTCTTTACATTTAATTTGGTGATGATTCGAAAATCAGAGTGTATGGAGGATGAAATATCTCCGGAAGGCCTTGTCTTGGTGCCACGTGGCACTGATGACAACAGCGTGGTTGTGGGCCCACATATTAGAGGCAGCCGATTAAGAGCTTCATCTTCAACCGGTGACGAGGAAGTTGATCTACTCCTTCCTGGCACAGCTAGGTAACTTCATTTTAAATCATCAATTATTATATTTAAATTTATTCGTCGCACTTTTAATAATTTCTGTTTTTTTTTAAATCAACAGACTACAAATCCAGCTGGGGGTGAATATGCCGGCAAGAGCGGAGCATATTCCGGGACATGACCGGACAGAGATGTTTCACGAGGTTTATGATGTGGTCCTGTATTTGGGCATTATCGATATCTTGCAAGAGTACAACATCGGTAAAAAGATTGAGCATGCGTATAAATCTGCGCAATTCGATTCTTTGTCGATCTCTGCTGTGGACCCCACATTCTACTCGGCACGGTTTTTGGAGTTTATTCAGAAGGTTTTTCCACCGAATGCTGTGTTGGGTTAAAAATGGCACAGCCAGTTTAGTCCCGTTTTGACCTTGTACTATGTTGTATCCTACGACTTACCTTGGTAAATAAAACTTCGATTTCAATTCTGTATATTTGGATAATTTTGTTTTTTTTTTCTTGACAAGATTATGGAGTATGTTAGCGTTCGATCAAACGCCTTTAAAACGGGAAGTAATCTAGAGTATCCACATGCTTAATTCAGTTTGAACTTTGTTACGAGGGCTCATATGTTTGTTCTATTGTGGTACAAACATTATTTTATATTGCCCATTCATCATGTATTACATGTTTTGTATTAAACATTGAGATTCGACACAGTTATTCAACCGTAAAGTCAAATGAATTCTTCAAATGACGGACTAGGAACTTTTTCAAATTTTGAGGCGAACAAAAAAACAATATCCGATAAACTTCAACAATTGCTCATAGCCAAGAATCTTAAATACAATCAAGTTCAAAGGTAATTTTGCCTTCAGAAGTAGAGTGGCTTTGCACAAACGGAACTCCGAACTACAACCCAGAAAATCATAATAAAACTACCATTAACTGCTACCATATTCAACAAAATCTCTACCCATCTTAGTATCACATTCATTAATGAAGGTTTTCCATAGCTTTCAGTTCGCATCGAGTTGAAATGGCGTACACGCTATATAATGACCCGACGGTTATCTGCTTGTGGTTGTAATAGAGAATGCAGGAGACAGAGTCAACCCATGTTCGGGGGAGGAGGCGGTGGGGGGTATGGCCCCTGGCCCTGCATTTGAAACCCTTGAGGAGGCATCATAGGAGGCGGCGGCCTTCCCATCTGGCCACCAGGTGTAAAATTTGCCATAGGACCACCGCCGACTGGTGGTGGTGGTTGAGCAGGCATATTCCCACCTGGCGGCATAGGCCTTGGTCCATTGCCCATCACAGACGAAGGAGGGGGTCCTTGTGGTGGAGGTGGCGGCGGACCTTGGGGTGGTGGAGGCAAAGGCCTAGCTGGCGGTGCGCCTGCTGTCCCGTTAGCGGTAGGAGGAGGAGGTGGGGGTTTAGCCTCTGGTGGCTTTATCTTGAAGTACAACTGCAACTGCACATTCAAATAACAATGTCACGATGTCATTAAATAAAAATAAAAAATCAAATCAACAAAATTTTAATATTTTTTCTAGTAATAGAAGTGAATGAGAAGTCATAAAGAATGGAGCAGACTTCACTTATTGCAATTAAGGTTCTGCAAATCGTTATTTTGCAAGAATTATCGGATTACCCACAACAAACAAGCAAAAGGGCAAATAGCCCCAAATATATGTATATAAACATGATCCGAATTCCGATATTGGTAAATATGTAGACATAACTAATGCAGGGACCTTCATTCTTACACCTAAAAGGGTGGATCGTAATGACTTGTAAATAACTCCATAGAAGAGGTGACATGGGTAGCCTTAAGCATTCAAATCCAGACTAAGTTATATGCTAAGGCCTCGTTTGGTTGGGAAGATTAGCCATAATTAACTAAATAATTGGACTTTATTTGATGTTTGGTATCCTTAATAACTTGCGGGGTCGACCCGCAAATATTATATTATCATGGCTTATCTTGCCGTCTAGGCATGTTTTTCTATTGGATCTTCCAAGGTCAAATAATATAATTGGGTTTCATTAGATTATTTAATCTTATCTTGGCAACCAAACGAGGCCTAAACATAGGGATTCAGAAGAAGTTGAATGTTGATGTTTAAAGCAAATAGAGCGTACAAAATAACAAGAGACAAGATTCAGGCATACCGTGAACATCTTTGAGTCGGGATCCCAGTGGGAGAAGAACTTGGGAGTTGATTTATCGATCTCTGTACTTGGAACCTAAAAAACAAATATCGTTATAGACAGTAATGATTAACCATGAATAATCGACTTGCATAAATTGGCACTTAAGTATTTATTACCTTAAAAGATATAATTTCATATGGTTCAGCAGCAAACAGAAGAAACTGATATCTTTTATCAAACGGTTGAAGTTTCTGCAAGCACAAGCAAATTAAAAGAGGATTGTTAAACAATGTGTAGACAGGATCAGCATAAACTCGCAATATTTTATACATAGTCTCTGGCCCTATGTAATGATAGAAGGTACGTACCTGCTCAAAGGATGACATAAACCGATGCCTTGGTTTTGTATTATCTTCAATCTCGGGGTATTCTATCTGCAAAAGTACCAAATAATATTATTTACCCCGGCCAATACAATAAATATCAATTAAGTTTCTTCAGCAAGTTAATAAAATCCCAAAAAAAAAATATAAACAAATTTTGGCTGGAAAAGTTCCTAAAGCTAAGTTCTTTCTTCATTGACCAGATAGAAACATCACAACAATATAACTTATTCCAAAACAAATAAAAATAAAATAGGCAATGCATGAAATAGCTATATACTCGTGATAGTTGGCATGAATAATTACACATCAAAATCACAGAAACACGCAGTACTAGCATCTGTGTTCCATGTATCAAAATTATCTCATACTTACTTGATCATGTATCGATTATCATGCAATACACCAGGCTCAGTTCTTTATAAATCAACAACAACAAAAATGAATAAGAGCTACTTACTGTGCAAATTGCAATAGGTAAGAGTTTATAAATAGATTGGATACAACTTGTTCAAAATATAACATACGAGAAGCGACGAATGCATACCTGGAAAAGCAGCGACCTCTGTTTGGTCTCGGGGTCGAATTGCTTAGTAACACGATATCCAGGTCTACCGATTTTAACTGCCACGAGAAGAAAAATGTTCAACAATTAGACGATACAGAGGTAAAACCATAAAAGCTAAATAATTATATACACGGTCGGATAGTGTTCGCAATAGGAATTCAAACTAATAAACCATCCCAACCTTTTTTCCCCAAACATCGAAGAAATGAAATGCATTGCATTAACAGACACACCAAATCGACAATATCTACGCAGCTAAACAAAAGGAATATCTACGGAACATGGATTTTCAAGAACCACGGAAACTTAAAAACACCATTCTACAAGTGAAGGACATAAATTGTGTTGTAATTCATGAATTAAGTAAATTGCAAAAAAAAAGAAAAGAAAAGGAAAATAGGGTTAGGAAGTAACCGTTTTTCTTGAGGGAAACTTTGCGCTTATGAGGCTGCGGCTGAGCGGGAGCTTCTTTGGCTTCACGAGCGGCTCGCTTAGCCAAGTTGGTCTGGTGGCGCTTTCCCTGAGTATGCGCTAAGTAATTCCCCTCGTTGTTATGCAGTGTTAAACATAGTTTACACTCGTAGCTGCAAAATTCATTTATTTTATTTATTTCAAAACAAAATCGAAAAAAAAAATGAAATTGAAATTGAAATTGAAATTTGAATCAAGCAACGAGAATGTAGGGAGAGTATAGAATTCTAGGGCTATGTTATTATACCTTCCGAGGTGGTTTCGCATGAAATAGGGATCTTTAGCTAAATCGATGGTTTCTAGGGCGAGTCGGCGGAGACGCTCGCGGCGGTCGATGGCCTCGTTCTGGGCGGAGGCGGCGCCTCCGCCTCCAGGCTTCGAACCCCACTCTCTGTCCATTGTTTGTGGTGGTGCTCGACAAGTTTCAAATCTGCGGGGAAGATGGTGAGTGTTTTTGAGGAGGGATGGGCAATTTTTGAGGGGTTTATGCGTTCGGGTTCAGTAAACGGGTCTGGGTTACTTTTTAAGGTAAAATTCATTTTGCACCCCTGTATTATGCGAAATGTACCATTTACCCCCATAATGTATGGAAACATCAAACACCCCCTACCGTTAGTTTTTTTTTTCCTAATTCCGTTAGTGAAACCTTTTGACCGGCTGTTCTTAAGAGTTGTTGACTTTTTTTTTACTCTATGTATAAATAAGTTGCTTACTTTTGGCCATTTTTCAGTAGATTTTTCGCTATTTTCAACCCTCTTTTTTTCACTTTATTCAGCCATTTTTTTAGCTTTTCAGCTTTTTTCTCTTTTGTTTATGCATAAAAAAATTAAAAAGTCGGATCAATAAGAATGAAGCTTTGCATATCATAAATGCAAAAGCCAAAAAAAAAAAAATTGAAAATCGTTAAAATCTAAAAGAAACCTTAAAATTGAAATAAAACCTCATGAAAGAATTGCAAATTAAAAACAAATCTTTTATATTATAATTGCAAAAGCCCCCAAAAAATAAAATTGAAAACCCCTAAAATCAAACACTAAAATCGACAAAAAACCATAAATGAACGTTAAAAACCGTCAAAAATCCACAAAATTAAACTTAAAAAAATTAGGGATTATATCATACATAAAGCAGGGTAAAATAGTTATTTCACGCTCAGGAGCGTTTAATGTTTTATATACTTCATGGGGTAAATGATACATTTTGCATATTACATGGATCCAAAATAAAATTTATCATACTTTTTATGAACTGTGCCGGTGAGAGAAACCAATTACACAATCTGAGTGTTTGTAAATTCACAACACTACATGATTCTCTGCAGGTAGAAAAATTGAAACATCTTTTGTACCGAAGTATACGTAAATTTTCGGTACCGACAATGTATGTTACATTTTCGATACCGTTTCCACTTTCCACTAATATTTTGGGGATCAAGATTTTGGCAATTGTGACCGTAGAAATTCTCACCATGTGAATTTAAGTGTAGGAACGGTCTAAATTAGGGGTGAAAGTCGGATGGATCGGATCAGAATTAGCCTTTTCGGAAAATTTCCAAAAAGAATCGGAAGTACAAAATCAATTCCAATTCCAATTCCAAAATTTTCGGAATTTCTAATTCCAAAAGGCCCGGAAATTTCGGAATTTCGGAAAAAAAATCAGAAATCACATAAGCTTTAAAATTTCAAAACTTAACCGAAATTTTCTAAAATGTTCATAATTTTTCGAAAATAAGAGCATGCACGTCGATAAAAGTAAAACTAATAACTACTAAATTTCAGCTCAAAAAAATAAATAAAAATAAACACAGCATATTATCCAATAAAACTTCTCACAACAATTCATTATGTCAAAATGCTAAAACAAAACTGATAGGAGTATTTTTTGGAAAATAAGCATTATATAATATATACTATTTATAGGTGTATTTTTCGGCAAAAAATCGGAATTTTTCGGAATTAAATCGGATCGGAAATCGGAAATTCCAAATTTATTTTATATAATTCCAATTCCAATCCAATCCAATCCAAAAAAATCGAAAAATTTCGGAAGTCGGACTGAAAAGAGTTGTTCCAAAATCGGAACCGGCGAAAATTGGAAAATCCGTTCCAATTTGCACCCCTTGTCTAAATCAATAAAAATAAATAAAAAAAATCATTAGTTTTTTTTTTCCTAGATCACAGGATTTCATTTATATATCGATGCTGTAAAATTATATAGACTTTGTAAATCGTTTCGACTCTCATATTTTTCTTTATTCCACATTATATACTATAAGATTAGATTTGTATTGCTCTTAATTTTATATTTTATCTATTTATTTATGTTCCATTGTGTGGTTACCAAAGTTTAATCTATGCATATCCATTTTTAGGAGAATTTTTGGATGAAAAGATATAGTAGATTTACAGTCATTTGTGTAATTACAAATATGACCCTTTAATTATTTCCAGAAAGAATAAACCCCACCCCACCCCACCCCCAAATTGCAAAACCCTCATCCACCACCGGTTCACAGGGCGGCGTTCACAGTCGATACACCAGACCGGGACTCCATATCCCCACACACACAGTAGGCGGAGAGAGAGAGAGAGAGAGAGAGAGAGAGAGAGAGAGAGAGAGAGAGAGACGTAAGAGAGAGAAAATGGTGGTTCGTTTGAGGCTGTCGAGATTGGGATGCCGGAACAAGCCGTTCTACAGAGTGATGGCGGCGGATAGCAGATCCCCTAGAGACGGCAAGCATTTGGAAGTCCTCGGCTACTACAATCCCCTCCCCGGTAATTTTTTATTTCCAATATTTATTTTTTCCAGATAATTGTTGAACTATACATACATACATGGATATTTCAAAGCTTGAGCTTGTATTATCATCTAATTGAAGCTCCGAATCCATCCATATAACAATGGCAGATGATTCTATTTCTCTTAATCAACTGAAATAATTTAGACACGTAGACTAGGCTTCTCATAGCAAATCATTCTTATTTTGGTTGTTTAAAGTTTCAAGTGGAGATGAAAAGTGGAAACTTGATGCCTTGGAGTAATTTCATTAAGGTGCTGTTTGGCAATGTCTAACATTAAAGTTGTAGTAGCAAAGGAGTCTTGCAGATCGGAAGTATTCGTGTAAATGCCACGTTTTAAAAGAATTCAAATCTGTGTGCTTAGATGTGGAAAAAATCAACTGCGCCGATTCCGACACGAAATTTTCTGATTTTGGAACAATATTTTTCAATCTGAATTCCGAAATTCCGAGTTCCGATTTTTCCGAAATTATTTGAATTGGAATTGGAATATATATGAGATTCCGATTTTCGATTCGATTTTAAGTTCCTAAAATAATCCGAAAATTCCAAAAAAAAATCCGAATATTATACACTTAAAATACCAATATTAAAAAAATAGAAATTCAGAATTCCGCTGATTCCAATCCAAAATTTTCCGATTTTGAACAATTTTTTTCATTCCACCGAAATTCCGATTCCGTTGGAACGGGATTGGAACTAGTTTTTCACTTTTGAAAAAAATCGAAGTTTTTTATCCGATTGGGCTTATTCCGATCCGATCCGATCCGTCCAATTTACACCCCTATAACTAGGTCAGAAAATTGGGCAACTAGGTGATTTTTAGAATAATAGATTAAAATTTCATTAGCAATAATGCTAGCAGCTAACATGAATGCATAAAATATGAAGTTTGGACTGTGATTTGAGGACTCTGTGATTTATACTGACCATGATTTACGGGTTACACCAGATTTTAGGACCCGTATCTAATTACAAAACTCTTGATTCCTACAACATGAGTTTCCTGAGATTTTGTCTAGATTCCGAGGTGAGTGAAATGTGCATGCTATAATCCATCATGAATATACACACAAAACGAATTAATATATAGAATGTAAAAATTAGTACCAAAAAGTTTAGCCTTAACAAGACAACAGTTAAAACTGAATATAAGTAACAAGCTTTTATCATATACTAACTTTAGAGAAAGAAATTCCAGCAGCCAATCAATGGCAGAAATGCAATAGCTTCTCAATGAGTGTCAGTTACATACTTAGAATATAAAACAGAACATGAGTTTGTGTATTGATCAGATTTTGATAGAGATAGATATACTATTAACAACATAGAACCATTGTTTCACAGGAATCGAATAATCTCGAATCGGGACTAGTTTAGATTACTTCCAAAAATCAAGAAAATGCCCTAGGACTTTTGTCAATTTGTGCACAAAATTGATCAGAATTTGCTCAATCCAACGGTTAAAATTAATCTAGCTGAAAATCATCAAGGAAATACAACACCACTAACTAGAATCTGGAATGTAATGTGCTAACCTGCAGCAAAGAGATAACCCATAATTAACGATGCATTCCTTTAGGAATGTCTCTTTCCTGTTGTGATGGAAACTCACAACAGAAAATTATTATGTGTATATACCCCATATACATGGACTTTTTTTTTTTTTTTTTTAAGAATTTGAATGCTTATTAATTTTAATATGTGAAATGGTGCAGGTCAAGATGGAGGTAAAAGAATGGGCATCAATTTCGACAGAGTGAAGTAAGTGGTTTCTTCTGTTGTTCTAATTTTCGGTTCCTTGATTCTTGAAAAGCTATTTTTTACACTTAAGGTACGCGCGACGTACTGTGTTTAGTTCCGTTATTCTGTTGTTGATACTTCTAAGCTTCTTGAGATAGGTTATCTTGAGCTTTTCAATTTATCTGTTCTTTTGTATTTATGATGAGGAACCGGTATCTTACATAATAAGAATCGTACCTTACGAACTTTTTCCCTCAACCTTGTGGATTGCATCTCTGCTACTTACTTTTGAACTTTCCGTTGCGGACTGAACTGCAATATTCAATTTTGGGTAAATTGTGCATTGAGCATAGTTTGAAAGACGGTCTGCTAATCATAGAGCCGCTTCCCAAATCTGCTCTTCATTGATGTGATTAATAATTGCGGAGCTGTGGTAGTAAGCTAACATCAGCTAGCACTAGTAAGCTAATTCATATCTTTAAAAGGGTTTTATTGCATACTGAGTGGCAATCTATAGATCATGTAAAAAACCTACTCTTGAGGCCAACAAGGCACTGCCAAAATATGACCAATTTTTAAGGGTTTATTTATTTATTATTATTATTATTTATTTTTTTGTGTGTAAATGTCCTGATGGGGGGAATGGCCTTACAGGTATTGGCTTTCAGTGGGTGCACAGCCGTCGGATCCAGTTCAGCGGCTTCTGTTCCGAGCAGGGATGTTACCCCCACCACCGATGCTTGCAATGGGGCGAAAGGGGGGCCCACGAGACATGACACCTGTCCATCCCATGACCGGACGCATTTTTGCACAGGTCAAACAAGAAACCGTTGTTGGGTCGGAAGAGGACCCTAAAGTTGACGAGGAGGACGACGAGACTTCAGCTTCTTAAACGAGCAACTGATTGGTTCCGAATGCAAAACGCGCAACTGCTGTTTAGTTACAAAGCTAATTAATAAAGAGCTGTATTAGTGCGCACAATTAGTTCGTCCTCTCTTTTGTTGAATTAGATCATATCTAACATTTCGTTTTGGTGAACTTGGATCAAGTTATAGACATTATACTCGTTCGCGTTCGGATTTCAGAAATGAGTTTCATTTTAGACATGCTGTCTAGGCATTAGGCACACAGGAGTTGGGGTTGTCTGATGGTGATGGTGGCAACTGCCACTTGTCACTCTCTTATAGGCGCATTGGCATTGCATTCTAAAGAAAGGGATGCATGCACCACAATTTATTTCATTTTACACCTACTTCATATGAGATTTTTTATCTTATTTTACCTTGGATTTCAAAATTTGAACAATTTGTTTAGGTCAGTCAAATATTCCATTCAAATACACTAAAAAATGTACTTTTCTCTTCCTAATGTTTTGAAGTATAAATCACACACCTCCCCTTCTAAGCTAGAATTAGTTACGTTTAGACCCCTAATTTTGATAATTACCCAAACTTTTATTGGAGCTTAATTTAAGCAAAAACTTAGATATATTTGATTTATTGATATGTTGAAAAATAACACCATGAAGAACAACTAGATATTTTTTTTTTAAAAGCAAGTAGATAGGGAAGAAAAATAATTGTTTAGGTTAAGATGATCAAATCACCTCTATAGCATTTTGTTGTGTGCAGCACTACAATGGTAGTGTTTGCAAAAGCTTTTGAAACACGATAATGAACTTTTTCGAGTTTATAACCAATTTTGGAGTTTTTGCGAATGCAACTTCTACTTTTGAATTCTCTTAAGCGAAATTGTTTCAAGCTATAATTTGAAAAATATTTGCATCGACCTTTTCTTTTTAACGTAAAACGGTATTACATGATCTCTTATTATTTTTCTCTAAATCCAATTTACAAGTACACTTTTGATAATTTAAAAAGTAAGTTATTGTAAATTAAAGTTTGTTTTGCAAGCACATCAATTTATAAATAGCTGTATAATGTTGATTTTCCATCGCATTTGCACCGCCGGTGCTAGTGTGAGTTGTGATACGATCCTAGCAAGCTCAAAGATGAAGAATTGGAAGAAGCGCAAGCGTACGAGTTTTAAGAAAACATTCGAGTTTTCCTTGGAGAAGAAAGGCTGGAATCAAATGTTTGAGATGTCTATGGTTTGGAATTGGAAGAAAAGAAAGAGAAGAATTCGTTGGACAAGTCGAATTCCATGCATCCGAGATTCTCGCCTATTCTGGCACAGTTTACCGTTCGAGTTATAACTCTCGCATCTGAAATCCATTTGAGCTGATTCAAAATGATTCGAAAAACTCACTGAAAGGTCTACAACTTTCATGTTTAGAGCAAAGAGATATTCGAAGTGGAACAGTGTCGAAATTGAGCTTTAATTGCATGCACGTGCACAGCCCAATGTCGCGAGATTAGAAGGGTGATCGAGAAGCCGACTTGAAGATCAAGTTATTTAATTTACTTATTCACGTTTTTAATTTAGGTTTAATTATGTTTTTATTATTTTAGAGTCTTTTATGGTTAGGATTTGCTTATTTATTTATTTCCTTATTATAGTTTATGTAAGAGTCATTTTCCTTGTGAAAAAGGAGTCTTTTTAGACCTTATAAATAGGTTGCCAATTTGACTTATTTTATCAGACGAATTTTAATGATTTAATGGAGTTTATTCTCTTTGGTTCTTTAAGAACTGTTCGAACATTTCGGTGGATTCCGTTTGTTCACCCCAACTTATCAATCGATCTTTCGCAATCGATTGTGGCATCTTCACATACCAAGGTTCTTGCCTCTTTATAGGCAACGGGTCGCGGTTCCACCTTTGATTCCTTCTTTGGACGGTCCAGGATTTGATATCCGAAGTATTGGTATCGGGTCTCGTCACATGGTTGGCGTGGTTCGTATCAAGTTGCTTATTGAAATGGGGTTTTTGTGCATAAGTTCCCAACCAAGCATCTTTATTATTCCAGGTTTAGGGACTATATCTCTTTCACCAATCCATTCCTTTAATACTTATTATAAATAAAGGAAACATTCATGTATATGCCAATATTACCCACAACCATTTATACCCGATTCTTAATTGTAACCCTAATTTAATCAGTTTTGTCCACAAAAATTAAATTTTGACTTTTTTTTTTAAAAAAAAAAATTCAAAATTTTTTTTTGCCGCCAGATTCCGGCGTTGACTTTTCGATTTTTTTTTTCTTCCGGATTTTTTCGCCAGTTTCCAGCGTTGACTTTTTTTTTTTTTTTTACGTCCGCCGCTAAACGTTGACCGTAATTGTGCTGTCAGTGACAGTAAATTAACGTAATTATACTGTCAATGACAGTTAATTAACGTAATTGTACTGCCGTTGACAATACATTTATGTAATTTTTGTGCCGTTGACAGTAAATTAACGTAATATTATTATTTTTTTATTTTTTGTTATTTTTTTTATTTTGTTTAATTTGTTGACAAGTCAACGTAATTATATTACTGTCAACTCAGTAAAATAACTGTTAACACAATAATATTACTGTCAACAACATCAATATTATTATTTTTTTGGGTTTTTTGTTTTGTTTGAGTTATTCACGGAGTAACGTAATAATATTACTGTCTATTATTGTAATATTACTATAAACACAATAATATTACTGTGGTTGACGGTAATATTACTGTTGTTATAGTAATATTGTTGTCAACCACATCAATATTATTATTTTGTTTGGATTTTTTGTTTGTTTGAGTTATTCACGGAATAACGTAATAATATTACTGTCTATTATTGTAATATTACTGTGGTTGACGGTAATATTACTGTCACTCACAGTAATATTAATTCTTTTGGCTTTTTATTATGTTTACATTTGTTAAACGGTCAACATAGTAATATTACTCTATCACACAATAATAATGACTTTGTTGTGTTAATATTACTGTGCTAGAGATTAATATAGCAATATTACTGTGTTAAACTATAGTTTAGTTAATTTTACTGTGTTTAACAGTAATATAGTTAATATTACTGTCAATCACAGCAATATTGCTGTTTAAACGAAAAAAAATGTTACAGAAAGAAGGAATTTTTTTTTTGAAAAAGTCAACGCCGGAATCCGGCGGCAAAAAACGTGTTTTTTGAAAAAAAAAAAATTGGGTCAAAACTGAATAATTTATGAAATTTGAGGTCAAAATAAGTTAATGATGAAATTGGAGCATATTAAAGTATGGGGGTCTATTTTAGTAATTTACAAAAATTTGGAGTATGTGTGGATTTATTAGTAAATGAGTTTTTTGTCTAGATCTTTTTATGAATAAATACCCATTAATGCACTTATTTGTAATGACCCCTTGATCTTTTTTCGGCGAAAAACTAATTTCAATTATTTTCCAGAAAAAAATGGAAAACTTGAAAACTGAAATTTTAGAATCTGGAATGAAAAAACTTGTTCCAAAACTGAAAGTATCAGCAATTTGTAGAAGAAGACGGTATAAATGGAGTGGTGATTTGTTGGTTTACGACAACTTCATGGATAAAATGACAATCAACTTCAATGTACTTGGTCATTTCAATATGAATTGCTGAATGTACTTATTAATTCTATAAATAAGAAGATTTATTTTATTTTAATTTTATATAATCAGACATATATGAGGTGTTATTGCAAGGGACATGCTATCCACAACAGGAATAGTACTAGGATGTAACAGGATTTTAGTAATTATTTTAAATCCTTCAAAAAATTTCAAATTCTATTGACTTTGGAATTTTGAAATTTTGAAATTTTGTAAATTGTGAAACACGCTTCGATAATATTCAAAGAACAACAAAAATCATCTGAATGGCCGATTTTGAGGAAAAAATCGTTATTTGTATTATTCTTCGCACACTTTGGTTGTTTCGTGCTGTTGAGCAGAAAACTTGTTTGCATGTTTCGTGTTCTACAACACGAAACTATATATAAAAGAAAAAAAAAAGTTTCGCGCCGCTCTACGATACGAAAATATATTTCGTGATGTATATTACTAGACCCCAGCACAAACCTCGCACTTTAGAGCACTAAATCCCTGCACAATCTTCGTGTTCTAGTGCACTAAACCCTTAGTTTTTTTTTTTGGAACTCAAAATCTCTAAAAATCTAATATTTAAACAATGATTTGTTACCTAAATCGTACATAATTTGATTCAAAGGTAGTAACCCAATATATTACCAAAACACGAGAAGTTTCTTCGTAATTTAACCTTATCTCACGCAGGTTGGTAACTAGCCCCAGTATATATTTGAAGCCAAATGCAGAAGTGTCCAATTTGCAATCATGACATTGCCAACTACTACTTTTATGTGAATAACTATGATTAGTGCCCCTGAATATTATGTCTATAAAACCTTAATCCTAAATAAAATAAAACATTTTTGCTTTTTTTATAATTTTGAACATGATTACACAGTGGTTCTGACCGAATGTCAGCAATGATTTACTTAAAAAAAATATATATATATATATATATATATATATATATATATATATATATATATATATATTAGAACTGACCCAGTAAAGACAACATGGACCCCTAACCCAAAACAAAGGCCCACCAAAAGTAAAACCCCCATGGAGCCCAAATCTTCTCACAATCTACAATAAACCCCCATTTTCTCTTATATTACAAATATGCCATCAGACCATAGTCACGGTCACCGTCAAAGAAGCAAAACCCACGTTTGCATTTGCCTTGCGCTGCAAAAACGGAATCGCATCTGAGAGAGAAAAGAAAGGGATAAAGTAAAGAATAAACATTGCCTCCCTCTCTCTCTCTCTCTCTCTCTCTCTCTCTCACAGCTAACCGTTCTCCTCCCCTCCACCACTTTCTCTCTCTATACATACAAGCAGGCTGTATCTATTCATATTTTATATAGAAAGAGAAAGCCAAGTTAGTGATGGCATAAAGCTTCTCATCTCCTTGCCTTTTCAGTTCCCTCTCTCTCTCTCTCTCCTATTGATTACACATTGTCACTGTTATAGTTGTTGAGCATCTGAAATATATATATATATATATACATACATAGAGAGAGAGAGAGAGAGAGAGTATTTTCATATTTTTTTTTTCTAGAGAGAGAAAGTGAGATAGTTGGAATGGGGAGTTCGGGGCAGGGGCAGAGCAACTACGATCTGTCGTTTAAGATCCTGCTAATCGGAGATTCAGCTGTCGGCAAAAGCAGCTTGCTCGTTAGCTTCATTTCTAATTTAGTTGACGATCTTTCCCCTACCATAGGTACTTCTCAATTGCACTTTCTCTCTCTACAATCTCTCGATTCTGATTTTTATTTATTTATTTATTTATTTAATGTTTGATTCTTTTTAAGCTTGATCGAAATGTCAAATTCGTGATCTCCAACTTCCGTTTTGTTAGTTTGTAGATTCACTGAAATGTGTTGGTGTTGGTGGTGGTGGTGGTGGTGATCGTTAATTTTTTTTTTTTTTTTTTATTTATTTATTTATTTATTTCCGATTATGTTATTGAATTTGATCCTAGATTTGATTCTTCCTTTGTGTTTTTGCTGTTTGAACAAATTGAATTTTTGTAGGTTTTTTGGTAAATAAGTAGAGTTGATTTCTCTCCCCTTCCAATTTGAGTACAAGCAAGGGTTTTGGCTATCTGTTGCTTTACTCATTGTGGATAGTTAGGTGTTTGGGAGCTATTTTCGATGAGTGCAAATTGTCCTAATTGTTGTTGACATTTTGTTGTGGATTTAAATAGGTAAATATATCGAACATGTGGATCAAATAGCACCGATATGGACCTATGGTACGATGGATCTAGATAAAAAATATTAAAGATGTCCATGAAAGCCGTATGGGGCGGTTTTCTGTATGCATAGTGGTTTATCCCGATTGTAGTTTGTTATTGTATCTTAATTAGGAGTAATCACAACTTCTGATTCAATCAAGTTCAGTGACCTTAAATTAATCATAATTAAAGGAAAATGTTGCTTGTGAAATTAATGATTTTCCCGAATTCTTAATAGTTTCAATTAATGATTTTCCCGAATTCTTAAACTAACTTATTACCGTCTCAGTTATGTTAGCTTTTGATTTTTTTAAAATTAAGAACTGTGAAAACATTAATTTGAAATGAATAAATTCTATTTGATTATGTATCCGTATTATTGTTCAATTTCCAGGTGTGGATTTTAAGGTGAAGTTTCTCACAGCTGGTGGGAAAAAATTGAAGCTTACAATCTGGGATACAGGTAATTAAGAACTTTTGAATGGTCTTGGCTTTGACAAATCGTCTTGAAACCTAATCGGTTTTGTTGGATTATTTTTTCAGCTGGACAAGAGAGGTTCAGGACATTAACAAGCTCGTATTACAGAGGTGCACATGGAATAATTCTTGGTAAGCCATTAAAGAATAAAAAAGTAGAAACAATTTCAACCATTAGAATATGTAGTTAATCGTTTGAATAACCCATTTTCGAGTTGGCATTGCTTATAAACTTTATACGGAATATGCATAAATTGGATCAAGAACAAGCAAACGGTAAACTAATTTCAGCTACAAATCAAATGAAATGAAAAGAGATGGATAAATTTTGTTACGTTCCTCCATGAATGAAATTTTGTTTTCTTATGGACATTCAGTCACGATAAATATTTTTTCGATGGCTCTTGTTTTCAATTGGTTAATTTTTTGGACGGCTTGTAGTTTATGATGTAACAAGGAGAGATACATTTACAAACTTATCCGACGTATGGGCAAAAGAACTGGATTTGTACTCAACTCACGAGGATTGCATCAAGATGCTCGTTGGAAACAAAGTTGACAGAGTTAGTCCCTTTCTCCCTCGCTTTCTCACTTCACATTTCAAATTTCCCATTCCTTTTTTTATCCTTGCAAATATAATTTTAAATTTTTAATCGTTTATATCATATGATTCTTCATATGATTACTACTCCTGTTAAGATCTGTAACATTGTTTAGTCATGTTCAGAAATTTCAACAATTCTTGTAATTACAGCAGGAACTATTTGGCATAGTTTTCGTGATTTTTAAAATATATTTTGATATTTTTCTCTATCTATTATCTATTTTATTGTATTTTTTGAATTAAAATAATAAAAAATATAATTACAAACCAGAAAAAAAATTTCAACAATTCTTATTTGGCATAATTTTCGTGATTTTTAAAATGCATTTTGATAATTTTCTCCAAGTATTGGCACCGTCTCTTTTTATTTATTATCGATATATTTTTTTTATCAGGAAAATGAACGAGTTGTGAGTAGAGAAGAGGGGATGAGCCTGGCAAAAGAACTTGGATGTCTATTTTTCGAATGTAGTGCTAAAACTCGAGAAAATGTGGAGAAATGCTTTGAAGAGCTGTCGCTCAAGGTAAGACAAAATACATCATTACCGATTTTATTCTTTATAGAAAACAAAATAGACATTTTAGTAGTATTGAAAACCTTGTCATTCGATTTATTAAATGAAAACTCGATTACGCTCAGATAATGGAGGTGCCGAGGCTACTGGAAGAAGGATCAACGGTGAGCAAGAGAAATATCTTAAGACAGAAGCAAGAAAATCAGGCACCTCCGAGTGGTGGTTGTTGTTCGTAGAAAGACACATCACATGCTGTCTTAATATATACGGTGAATCTCTCTCCGTAACATTTCATGTTCGAAATCTGTAAATGATAGTTTCGTTTCTTTGTTTCCATACCTGATGTTGTGCTTGAGAGGCACCAGGTAAATGTGATGTTTCTCTCTACTGATGATGCTCTAATATTGTAAAGTTGTTGGGCTGTTTGGTATTCTGATCTCCATTATTTCTGTTGAGAATCAAGACCTAATTCTATTGTAACAGGGTGATTTTATCTGATCCATTATTTGGTTTTTATTATGTATTATTTATGCTTATTGCATTCCCTAATAATGTGTTGCTATTTTCTCCAAAAAGAAAGAAAAGACGAAAAAAATCTTAATCCACCACCATGGTTTTAATCGTACAATCTTTTTTTTTTTCTTTTCTCTCTTACCGATCTTGAACCGAAACCGAAACCGATCTACTCTCACACTATAAAATGCGTAGTCTTTGTTCTCCATTCCTTCGAAAACTTAAAAATACTGCAAATGATGGGAACAAAGAATAATATCAATTAAGAACTGAAAATAATAGTAGAAACATATGTTGTATTAATTCTTTTCCTATCTCATCGTTTCTTCAACTTCTTATAATTCTTGAAGATTTGGTCCAACAAAAATAATAGAAAATGGAGAAACAATCTTGAAGATATCGATAGTTCTAGTTCAATATTTTCAGAGACAATCGGCGCTCGACAAGTGGGATATCAATTTCAATTCTCTCTCATGTCTGCTTTTTGGATCGAAGGATTCAAAATGAGTTCCAGAGAGTAATATAACAATATTATTGTTGTGTTAAACAATAATATATGTTCGAAAAATGCAGACAAAAGATACAAAATAATATATAAGCCGGAGACCGGCAGGTAACTGACGGCGACGGTTAAAATTGGAGTCAAAATTAAGTTAGGGGTTAAAATTGAATAATCGATAAAATTTGAGTTCAAATTAAAGTCCAGTTGAATTAAATGATGAAATTGGAGGATATTGAAATATAAGGGGTATTTTAATCTTTTACACATTTGTGGACATTGTCTGAATTTTTTTGTAAAATAGTTTTTTGTTGTTGGACTTATTTGTAATAAGCTCTATTAAGTAAAATTAGGCTATACTTACACTTGAACTTTATATTAATCGCTCATAAGTTGAAAACTTAGCTAGAATGTTTCAACACTAAAATATTTATTATCATTGAAGAAATATAAAGGTTTTCTCGTTAAGAAAGTTCTCAGTCCATTGCTTTTTTTTTCTCGTTCTCCACCAATGTTTAAAAAGGTATTTAGAAAGAAGAGAACATGAAAGAAGCACGCTTTGAGACTAAAGTTACTAGTACTAGCCAGTCAAGAATCGCATCAGATCGAATTCTTGCGTCCAAGTATACGATTTATCTCCAAAACTCAACATTGTACCAAACAAATTAATTTACTTTGCCACGCTTCAAATAATTAACGGATATTCTTTTACAAGATATATTACCCTACCTAAGTAAGAAAGCTGAAATTGGAAAGATCCCGACTAATGACTAAGTGCAGCACCCGAAGCCTCTTCCAGTATCCTTCTAGCTTCAGTTCCGGGTTCAGCAAGTTCAATTGGAGTCTGCCAATATTACTCATTAAATCAAAAAACAAAAAAAAAAATTCAGTAAAAGAAATCGATGAAATCCCTAATGATGTAGTTACCTTTCCATAAGAATTTGCCTGATTCGGAGAAGCCCCATAAGCAAGCAACAATGTTACGACATTGCTATATTCCCCTCTAGCAGCATGGTGAAGAGGCTAACACGTAGCAAAAAAGTTGTCAAATTACGCAAGTAAACTTTGGTCTAAGAACCCTTATGTCAAAATTTAAAACAAATGCTAAATAATTACATAACCCGTTAAAATAAGAACAAGTGGAGATACACATACCGTGTCCCCTTCCATATCAACAGTTTCTAACATTCTCTTCACACGATCTTGATCATTAGCACTACTTATAAGAAGTTGTGCTATCTCAGTGTAACCTGAAACGTAGTTTTCACTTTTCAATAACAGAAAACAAAAATAAGATGCTACAGAACAAGGGTTCAAAAAGACAGATGGCAATCAGATAATCCACCTCCCGCACAGGCGTCATGCAAGGGGATTCCTCCATCTTCATCCTTCGCCTCCAAGTTAGCTCCCATTTCCAACAAAAGCTGCACAATGTACCGTTTCGTTTTGCATTTTACACGTTATAAAAATTCATACTAACATCAGCGAATAAACTAAGGGTTGCAGACTAATGGAAACGGCTGGTGTAGTAGCTCATTCGGTTGATGTAGATGATCTGACCTGGACACAAGCCAAATGGCCATAGAGACACGAGAGATGAAGAACAGTGTCACCATCTTGCACTGGCTCGTCGATGTTAATATCGAAATTATCTGCAATTTTCCACAAGGTTTTAGAACAAGTATTAGTGCAGATAACAACATGAACAGTTAGCTTGTATGTAATATTTCTCCAAGGTAACAAAAGCACACCTGAAATCAGAAAGTTTGACTACTATAGAGATGTGTTTCGATTCTACTATATGAAAGAGTTCCATGAGTTATCTTTGCTATAAGTGGCACAACCGGAACATCAATAAAATCTCAGCCTTAATTGATTCAGTTGGATATTTTTTTAAAAATCCAGCAAATTACGGAGTAGGGACACTACCAACTTCTGGTGATAATAACTGAAATAGCAGGCTAATATGCCTAACGGCTCCAAGATATGGCTATGATCTCAATGTACTTGTTGCATTTGCATATAATGACAAGATAAAAAACCAATCTCAATCAATCAAGACAAGGCATTTGGACGTCTATATAAGGCCTGATCGAAGATCATTTGCTAACTCTTAACCATTTTCGTGCCAATATCAACACAGAAAAATGAAGAGTAAGCAACGAAGAAAGGAGGACCACAGTTCAATGCACTGAAGTCAGTAAACACTGCACGGAAAAAAACAGAAAAAATGGCTATTAAGCTCAAAGGAAGCATAACTTCATGAATCCTATCACTACAGTTATTTCTAATACGGTTACAGCCGAAAAAAATGATAGAAGTGCCATTTCCTCTCCTCAGAAACAGTTGATGAATTCAAATCACTAATCGAGCATCTGTTTGAGCCATTTTCTAATTTTCCATGCTTTTCCAAGGCTACATGTTAATATGTTATTCCCTAAAAATCAAATTCAAATAACACACCGGTATATATACATACACCTTTCCAGTTCTTATAATACTTTGTTGTTATATAATCGGAAATTAGTTGCAAACTATATTCCAGTCACAGTGCAAGCTTGATATGAATCATCGTACCCTAAGATTCTAATTTCATGTAAGCTGCGTACTTGACTGATTAAAAAATACGGAAAAGAAACTGCAAGTCATAATTCAAGTCTCAAACATCTTAAATGCCAAGAAAAGGTGAAGTAAATCAACATAGCAACGAACAGACTTCTAAGTATAGACGCATATTAATTTGGCAATCAAAGGCTTTAGAATTCCGTTGGTATGTTAAAAAAAAAAAGTCTCGTAATTCAATTTAATTTAATTAACAAACCCCAGCCATGTGATCTCATTTTGCAGCATACACCTCTGCAAACGAAAAATGGGACGTTTTCACATTACCGGATTGAACTGACCGAACTGAATATGTTATCGAGAGTTTTCGAAACAGAGTTCACAAGGTAATACAGCATAAACATAAGCAATAGGGGAAAAATACAATTTTTTCAACCAATGTGCCGGACAAAATAAATTCATTTGATCCTCCTATAATTGCATCTATGATTTTTTTATTTTTCTTCTTCTAAACATCAACAATTACACTTAATTAATCACTGTCTTCGTGAGGAAAAATCGGCAGGGGAAAAACAAAGCATAAAATAAAATAAAATTGCGTGTTTGTAGATATGAGTATAATAGTAGAAGTTACCGAGGGCTAGGCGGAGGGCGTCGAGGTCGCCGGACTCGGCGGCGGAGAGGAGGGGGCGGAGGTGGAGAGGAATGTCGGAGAGATCGTCGTCATCGGCGAATTCCACGCCTTCTTCCTCGAATAGAGCGGCGCCATCCTCATCTTCGCCTTGTCTACCATCGCGCACCGCCATTTGTGAATAGCGGCAGCCAACAATTACACTCTTAGATTTTGCTGTTACGTTTCTTTTTTTCGTTTTTGCGTTTTATTGAGAAAAAATATGCTATTACTTAAACCCTCGTATAATATCTCGAAAGAATAGTACTCTCTCTCTTTCATAATATCCGTCTCTTTTGAGAATTTTTTTGTTCCATATTATCTGTCACTTTACAATTTCAATGCTGCATTAATTGCTTATTTTTCAATTTTACCCTTATTAACTCTATAGCACTTTTCCTGCATTAATTAATAAACAAGGGTATTTTGGTCAATTAATATCTATTTTTCTAAAATTAAAACATATTTATTGAAATTCTTAAAATTTGTGTCAATGTGAAAAACGACACATATTTAGAAACGAATGGAGTATTAATTATTTATTTTGGATAAAAATAATTGCGTTCAATTATATATGTGTACTGGATAAACCTCTACTTTGACATAATAACATCAAATGTGTGTCTCAAATGATTTTAAAAGTCTTATATATATATATATATATATATATATATATATATATATATATATATATATATATATATATATATATATATATATATATATATATATATATATAGATATACACTTTTGTATAATAACTTACAAATTATACGAGAGATGTAAACCATACTCAGCTGACCATGTGTGACAAGTTCCATCTAGCGATGGTTAACAAGAGAATTCAACCTCAATTAATACATGCTCACTTGCTCCGGCCAACTATTAGGCCATCCATTACGGGACTTTTCTATGTCCCTCTTAATACTAACATCTATAATCGCCATATAAATTACTTCTCATGATAATTATACTGTTAGTGATATTCTTTCCACCAAAGAAAAAATCAATGTTCTCTTCCCCGTTAGTACAACATCTGTTTTCTCGGTCGCTCGGAGAAAGAATTGCTCGATCATCTTTTCATTAGGCGCACTTTCATTGCCAAATTTTCATCTCTAAAAATGAATTTTGTATTGATCATTTTAGAAAGAATCAATTAAAAATTGGGTTAGAAAATTGAGGGCTTAATTAGAGAGTTTAGTTAGAGATATAATTAGCAAAGGAACATGTATTTCGAATAATTTGAAGGGACAACGTAGTTAGGGAGTTTATCAAGCGATCATGAATTTCTTAAACGCTTACGAGATAGATACCTTAGTTAGAAAGCTAAACAAAAAACCATGAATTTCAATAGACTTTAAAGGAGAGCTTAGTTAGAGATCTTAACAAATAATCATGACTTTCAAGAGATTTTAAATGATAAGTGAAATAGAGAACTTATATAGAGAGTTCAATAACAACCGAGCATAAAAACAAATTTAAATGAAAGATTTCATAAATAGTTTATCACAAATATGTGTTTTAATATATGTTTTAGAGAAAACATTAGATAGAGAGCGTCACTAGGAACTCTAACAAACAAACATGTATTTCAAGTCGTTTAAAACAAGAACTTATAGAGAGTTTTCAATTATAAAGTTGAACAAACAATTATTTATGCACTTGAAGAGAGTTTCATGATAGCTTAGATAGAAACTTTAGTTAAAGAGCTTTGCAAGCAACCATGCTTTTCAAAAAGTTTTAAAATAAGAGCATAGATAAAGAGTTGAACACCAAAATGTGTTTCAAAGAGATTTTAGAGGAGAATTTATATAGAAAGCTTAGCTAAAAGATTAACAAACAAACGATTATAATTTCAAGTGTTTAAAAAAAAATAAAAAAAATACACAAACTCGAGAGCTCGCATGGGACTGAGTTCGTATAGAACCACGCGAGCTCTAGATTTGGCCTTTTTTTCCCCATATTTGTAATTTACGTAACAAAACAATCGTAAAATATAAAAATGACATTCGATCTGTTGTCGTCTCAGTCAGAATATGAGAATGTGCCTCCAAAAGCTTGAGAGAGTTTGAGAGAATTTAGGTTTTTGGTTTGGAAAAAGTGGTAAAAAAATGCCTGCAAATTCTAAAAGGTGTCTGCACAAATCATTTCAGTTATATTATAATTTGATTAATTAATAAAATCTAACAAATACGTCTGAAGAATTCGTCGAGTTTGGTTCGTCTCAGAGCATCTCTGACCGGTCGCTATATCGCCATTTTTTCATCTAATTTAGATGTTTTTAGCCTCCCACCCGAAATTCCTATATCACTATTACACCTAAAATTATGGAGATTTGGTTTTAGCCTCCCACCGTGGTCAACTTCTATATCACCATATACTCAAATCCTATTTTTCCACCAAATTTTTTGGTGAATGAATTTTCATCTCCCACCGGCCCACCATTTTCCTATTTTTTCCATCAAATCCTATTTTTTCCTACCAAATATAGAGGCGAAAATAGGATTTGGTGTAATTAACACCATTTTGTTAAATAGCATATAAAATGACGACTTTAACTAATTGCACCTGATTACCAACTTATTAGCATATTTATCGTAAATACTAGGGGTATGCACGAGCCAAGCTCGCCTCTTTTGGCAGGCTCGAGCTCGAGCTCGAGTCTATTTTGTTGAGCTCGAGCTCGTGCCATTTTGTCGAGCTCATGCCATTTTGTCGAGCTCGAGCTCGAGCTCCAGCCTAAGCTCATTTTGTAGTTTTTTTTAATATTTTTGTTTAAAAAATATTTAAAAAATTACAAAATAAACAAAAAAATTGTAATTATATATATATTTTATTATGTATATTTTATTTTTATTTGTTTCTATAATATTTTATATTATTATACATTATTTAAATAAAAAATAATATATAAAAAAAATAAAGAAAATAATAATAAATAAGGCTCACGAGCCGCTAACAACTAAAAACTGGCTAAAGCTCGAGCTCGAGCTCAAAAACTCGAGTTTGAGTTCGAGTTTCTCTCGAGCTCACGAGTCGGCTCGGCTCGTTTACCACCCCTAGTAAGTACATTGGTGTTAATTTCTTTATTAGTTTTTAAAATATAAATACATTTGTTATTTTTAATTAATTTGTATATTTGTTTTGGTATCAATGTTGATTAGTTCATTTATTTACTTAATTAATACGCTAATTGCTATTAATAAAATATAACAATCAACAATATAATGATTAACGAAACACACTTTAATTGATAAAACACAGGACAAGACATTTGAATTGAAAATATAATTTTTTAAATTATGTAGTTAAAAAAAATTATTACTTAATACTGGATCTATAATTAATATTTTATAAAATAAAATATAATAAAATTACGATTAACATTAGATTTATAATTTTGGGCATATATGGTGAAATGTCATGGGAGACCAAACCAAATCTCATTTTCTATAAGAATGAAATGGTCAAATGGTGAAACATTATTATTTTAATATTTGGTCTACATTTTGGTGAAACCCATTGAAGACCAAAAGTACCATTTTTCCACAAAAAATGGTGAAAAGGTAAAATGGTGTGCTACCAGTGAGAAATGAACCAATTTTTTCACCACAATGGTGAAACTGGTTGAAGATGCTCTCAATTAGACAATTAAAGTTCTTTTGAGCTTAGAATTAGCATTCTTGCAAGTTTCGTAGATAAATTAGGATGTATTTTACGTCAACTTCAAAACATGTGCTTGCTAATATATAAAGCAAACTAATCAACGTGATTCTACAGTATAGTCAGAAATTAAATCCAAATTATACATTGAATTTAAAAAAAAAAAAAACTCTGAATATAAATATTTATCAAAGTATTGAATACTATTTCTTTCGGTCATGATCAGTTATATTTGTTGAGTAACAACTCAACCAAAAATTTAAGTTTTATGTAAGACATACAATCATTTTATATTTATATTAACGTAGCGGACCGAAATTTCTTCTTACAAGTACAGTTCTTATCAGACGTAAGAGATTATCAGAATTAATTTCTTCTTACAAGTACAGTTCTTATTCAATTATTTATGCAAATTGTTATTTTACCCCCAACATTTCTTTTGTGAGTTTATTGGGAATCCTTAGACATGTTAAGCATTTTCCTAAAATAAATTTTAATTTATTGGCAGTTAGCAATTGGGAAAGGACGATTTTGCATGCAACTCCAAATTTTAATTTATTGGCAGTTAGCAATTGGGAAAGGACGATTTTGCATGCAACTCCAAATTTTAATAAGAAAAGAAAAGAACGAAAAAAAGAAAAGAGAAACAAATAATAATATCAACTATATCAGTCGTCTTTCAAATTGTCGTGCATGTACAAATAATAATATTCCAAAACAAAAATAATAAGTAATTAAATGAAAATGAACAAATGAATGTATATATATATATATTAATTACAATCCTCATTCATCTCAAAATAAAAGGTTTGAGAGATACAAATAAAGAATCAACTCTATAGAACGAGCTTTATCAACATGAATGCATAATAATGTTACCAATTTCACAAATTAATTTTCTAGTTGAAAATTAAAATAATAAATTAATGATCACAAAATAAAAAAAGAAAATAAAAAAAGAAAGAAAGAAAGAAAACTAACTAAATCAATAATGGCAATCAACCAAAGGAGTGGCGGAGAAGACAATAACTTGTTCTTTGGGTGCAAAAGGAAACTTTGATTCCGCCGCCACCGCCGCCGCCGGTTGCTCTTCTTCCGGTGCAGCTGGGAGATTAAGGTCTAAGGACAACAACATATTCCTCTGCCTCTTCACTTCTGGATGCTGATCACCATGCCCGCTGCCGCTAATTGACGCCGCCGGAATTGGTCTGTGGCGCCGCATGTGGCCGCCCAAGGCCTGGCCGGAGGCGAACTCCGCCCCACACAAAGAGCACTCGTGAACCCTCCTAGTAGTAGCAGTACTCTTAGGCCTCGTTTGGTTGCCAAGATAAATGTTGCTGTTATTATTATTATTATTATTATTATCGGAGATTTGAATTGATCTCTGATAATATTCATCCACCGCTGTAATTGTAATTGGCTTACTACTGGGTTTCTTGTGGCTCGCCCGGTGACCGCCCAGCGCTTGGAACGAAGAGAAACTCTTGTCGCACGTTTTGCACTGGTATACATCCATCGCCGCCGCAGCCGGCGGCGGTGGTGGAGGTGGCAATGGCATCCTTTGTCTTTGGCCTTTAGCAAGTAGAATCAAACAGTTGGCCATATCTTGTTCCTCGTCGTGGGTGAGTTCACCTGAGTCGGAAAGGGAGGGGGTTGTGCGATCAGAAACTTCGTCACTCGTAACACCACCACCAGCGGCAGCGGCGGTGCTGGATGAGCTAGTGGTGGGGGCCATGGTAGTTAATTCAAGGGAGGAGGGGGGCCGGGGACGCTTGGTTCGCTTTCCCTTGAGCATAACTACTTGATCTTCTAGATCGGCCTGTAGGAACATACTTTAATTTGGAGGACTTGTTTTTTTTGCTTTCTCTCACTTTATTTGTTTCACTTTTCTCCCAACTAAAATGTCAGAAAAGGAAACACAAAGAGGTGGGACAAAGAGTGGAGTTGGAGTTACTATATATATATATATATATATATATATATATATATATATATATATACATATACATATATAGATATGTATGAGAGAGAGAGAGAGAGAAGTGTGTTATAAAGTGAAAAGAAAACCCGTGAAAATGTTGCACTGATGATCTTCTTTTCTTGTCCTTACAGCTAGGGGTGGGCATTCGGGTCGGGTCGGGTTATTCGGGTTATTCGGGTCGGGTTATTCGGGTTTTTTGCAAAAAAAACATTACCCGAACCCGACCCGAGATAACCGGGTACCCGGCAACCGGGTACCCGGTTATTTCGGGTCGGGTTCGGGTCGGGTTCGGGTTTTGCTATTTTCCTCTTTTTTTTTTTTTTTTTTTTTATTATTATTAATTTTTTTTCCTAATAATTATTTATTACTTCCAATTCGAAATGTGACATCAAACTTCATAAAATATCAAAAATATATTAGATGTTTCTTTACTTGGATTACAAATACGGAAGTAAAACATATTGTTATATACACAGATTCATAAAAACAAAAGAATTACTAAATTTATTACACAAAAACAATTAATCACAAAAAAAATAAAAATAATATCAAACAAACAGTAACTAAATTTACATAAAATATACATATATAATCAGACATATATATATATATATATATATATATATATATATATATAAATTTATATATATAAATATATATATATATACAACATATACATATCTATATACATAGTCTGTATTACAGTTACAGACATACATATATTATATATATATATATATATATATATATATATATATACATACAAACATATACATATCTATACATAGTCTGTTTACAGACATATACATATATAAAAAAAATCTTTTTTTTTTTTTTTTTTTTTTAACCGGGTACCCGGTCGGGTACCCGGGTAGAATTTCTAATACCCGGACCCGACCCGGTTTGGGAGCACCGGGTACCCGAACCCGGGAAAAACCCGGTTACGTCAAAAATTACCCGATCCGGTCGGGTAATACCCGACCGGGTCGGGTTATACCCGAATAACCCGACCCGAATGCCCACCCCTACTTACAGCTCAGGAACTAATTTACATGTGTATATGTTTACTATACGCAGGAAGCTTGTCCAAGTGACAAACACAAATTAAATATATATGTGTATATATGGGGTAAATTGCGACCACCCATCAGGTAAGACCAAACTACGAAAAACTCCTTCTATTTGGGTAATTTTAACCACTTGTTCATTTCTGAATCTTTTAATTACACGTTTATTCTTACGGTGTCAAATTCAAAAGAATCTTCTAAATTCCATGGAATATTCTCTAGTTTGTACTCGTTTTGTGCAAAAATACGGTTTTTCTGATGTACCGCAATCTGATATTTACAAGTAAAGAGACACATACATCTGACGATCATCTTGTTTCAAAATGTGAAGCTCGAATGGGGTAAAAATATTCCACATAATCTAGTAAATTCAACACCTCACAGATGGGCGTACGTGTAAGAAAATTCAGAATTGAGAGGGTTGTTGTAAGTACTCAAACATGAACGGTTATGATCATAATTTGATCTCAGAGGTGAGCGTAATTCACCGTAAAAATAATATGCGGCGGAAAGGAGAGGGAATCGGTTGGCTTGGAAGCAAACACGGTAAACTAAAAGGGAAGGAATGGTTGTTTGTAGAGATGAGAATTGGAGTGCAAGGCTGGCTGGCACCCCCACACAATTTCCGCTGTAATACCTTCACCGCCCCCCACTACTTCCCCCGCCCCCCTTCTTTCTCTATCTCTTTATTTTATTTTATTTTTCTTTATTAATTATTGTATGTACCACTCCATTACTCTACATTTGTTAACCAATAACATTACCTCAATTGTTTAATCTCAATATGCTAGTTGTCCTTTCATTTACAACTTCATGTATATTAAAATATTCCTACTAAATGATTGCACCAAAAGTCAGCTAATTATCATACTTACTGAACAACTTCTGATCTTACTGCTTAATTTACATATAAAAGTTGGGGTTTTTTGCAACTAATTATAAAAATTAAGAACAGTATTCATCAGAAGTTGATGTGTTTGTAAATAATTTTTGTTTTTTTTGGTAAAATATCTAATATTGATAAGGAAAATAAGGTTAAAAATATCAAATGCACATTTGTTATTTAGTTATGAAGTGCTTTTAGATTGGAGAAGTAGCTCCAAGGGTGTTTATGAGATCAATAAGCATTAAAAGCTGAATGTATTTAGAGAAACAGAAGCAAAAGTTGAATTTGCCAGTAATCACTTTGCAAACACCGCCTAACTATATAGTAATCGTGTGAAATTTACCTAATGCACCTTGAGTAGCTGGGGTACGTTTGGTTCTCTATTTTCAATTTTTTTTTTAAGAAAAAGAAAGTTATAATGCTTGTAGTCTACAGTAGAGATCAACTGTGTACTAGTAAGTGGATTAGCACCCCCTAATCATGCCGGGTACCATAATTAATTAAATTAATGTGCAGACTACTAATTAATGCTTTTAGCCAATGATTAGAGTTGGTAAAGTATGGAATAAAAGCATGTTCTCTTTGTTAAATGGAAGACTTTATCAATTATTTTTTGGCTCCAATTAATACATTGTGTTTCATATAATCCACTACAGTATTACTATCCAATATCCATATACATTGTCAATGTATCATAATTTATAAGAGAGAGGAATTCATATTGAGGGAGAGCTGTCACCACTTATAAAACATGGGACGCTTTTATTAATTAATGTTTAAAGAAAGAGATTAAAGTCTGAGCAGATCAGCCGATATTTAATATAAATCGGATTTCATTAAATTTTTGACATGTGGCACTCTTAAGTCTTAACTCTTAGGGCTCGTTCGGTTACCGCTATAAGGTTCTACTGACTAAATAGTAGGGGCTAATAGCATGTCCGGTTGGTAAGATTCACACTTTTTCAAACCCGCTACTAAAATCAAAGCCCGCTATTAAATGCTACTATTTCTTTAAAGAGGTAATGGCAAATAGGCCCATGACAAGGGCACTTAATTAAAATAGGGACATCCAATTTTTTTGTCTTTCAAATAAATCCACCCCATTCAAACTAATTTGCAAATAAGGAAAATCCCTTTATGTATACCAAAATTACCCCCAATTCATTGAAACCCAATTCAACTCCAATTTCATGATTTACACCCCAATTTATCCAATTTCATCAATTAACCAATTTTAACCCAAATTTCAATTTTGACCCCAATTATAACCCTAATTCTTATCAATTCCACCCAATATGATCTAACTTCCTTAATATTACACATTGACCCCGGATTTTAACAAATATATCACATTAACCCCCAAAACTTTTTTTTTTTCAGAAAATAATTTTTTTTCTGAAATATTTTTTTTCCGGCCAGATTCCGGCGTTGACCGCCGGAGACCGCCGGTCTCCGGCGTTGACCTTTTTTTTTTTTTTTTTTTTTTTTTGAATTTTGTTTTCCTGAAATTTTTTCGGCCGTTGACCGCCGGGTCTCCGGCGTTGACTTTTTTTTTTTTTTTTTTTCTTAAAAAAAATATTTTAATTAATTTTACTGTCTTGGCTTGGCTGCTAAATTACTGTCTCCGGCAGCTATTTAACTGTCGGAGACAGTAATTTAACTGTTAATTGACTGTTTTTTTTTTTCTTCAAAAATATTTTAATTAATATTACTGTATTTGTTGCTAAATTACTGTCTCCAGCAGTTATTTAACTGTCGGAGACAGTAATTTAACTGTTAATTGACTTTTTTATTCTTAAAAAAAATATTTTTAATTGATATTACTGTATTCGTTGCTAAATTACTGTCTCCAGCAGTTATTTAACTGTCGGAAACAGTAATTTAACTGTTAATTGACTTTTTTATTCTTAAAAAAAATATTTTTAATTAATATTACTGTATTCGTTGCTAAATTACTGTCTTGAATATTATTTTTCCGAACAGTAATATTATTAATATTATTGTCTAAGACAGTTAAATTACTGTTGGAGACCAACAACAACTTGACATATTAAAAAAAAAATATCCATAGCCACACATCTAAACATATAAAGAATATCCATAGCCACACATCTAAACATAACCAAAACCATATTTACTCAAAAAAAAAAATCCATAGCCACACATCTAAACATACTACCGATTGAAGAATATAATTACACTTTACTTACCGAAATGAGAAGTTGTTCAGGAGTTGCTGTCCCGTTATACGGCTCTGTCTCTCCTTCCTCACTAATAGATGTTTCCCTCAACGCATCAATGCCCATGTAGGCTTTCTTATACGTGTCAAACACGGTAGGATTTTTGCCAAACTTTTTAAACTAAAAAATAGATTATACAATAATTAAGTATGTATTTTATATAAACTTAAATAAATTAAAATTATAGATTAAGCCACTTACATGATTATAGGACCAACTATTGATGCTTGTTCGACCCCAATGGTGGTCTGTCGACACTTTCTTTCTTGAGTCCTTGCATTTAGTGGACTTGGACTGTGAAAAATATTGCACAAATTAATACACATAAACATATGAAAATATAATCATAAATTAAAATCATATTACCTTCCCATCATCCCCCGGAGTAGAAATAGAATGAAACTGATCACACAGCCTCTCCCAAGTTTGAGCGCTAATCCTATCCGGAAGATTTGCCTTAGCAGCTGCAAGGTTAGGCGCTTTATCAAAAACCGCCTTCAATCTTTTATTTTTTGCATCTTTCCAACGACAATTGGCCGTCTCGTTGAACCATTTCTTCGTAGCCTCATTTTCAGGAAGTTTCCACGTTACCTAAAAGGCATACAAAAAAATTCATAATTAATTGATAACAAAATAATTATAATAACTGAAATAAATAAAATAATTTGAACTTTCAAATACCTTAAATGCTCTCCACAATCCTTCGACACGACCCTCTTTCTTGTGCTTAGGCCATGAAATAGACGAATCAAAATTGTCCCAATGTGTAACCTCGTTACTAATTGCCACCGCCAACTGTACCTCCCGGGTGCAACGGGAATACCCATACCGTCAAACTCCAAATCAACTATGTCGGTACTTGTAGACTCATCACCTATAGGCTCAACAGAAATGTCTTCCGTCGACATTGCTCACCTGAGAAAGCAAATAAGATACAATACAGAAATATATATACAAATAACAATAATAAATTATGGCAAATAAAATGATAACATTAAAACAAGTACATTACAATCCAAACAAGCTAATTAACAAGACTTCAAAGAAATATTAGAACAACAAAAATAATTATTCACTCTTCCATATCATCTATAGCATTTATGTCATTATTTATAGGAAGTATCTCATAACATTTTCGACATTGCTCACCTGAGAAAGCAAATAAGATACAATACAGAAATATATATACAAATAACAATAATAAATTATGGCAAATAAAATGATAACATTAAAACAAGTACATTACAATCCAAACAAGCTAATTAACAAGACTTCAAAAAATTCCACCGACACAGTAGCAAAGCAGACAAAAATGAAGAAAGAAACATATATACACATTCACCAAAACACACACACGCACAACAGACTCACAAACATAATTCCGAACAACGGTTTTTCCGAGCAAACACATAATTCCGAGCAACATAAATCCAAGAACAATTCGCATAATTCCGAGCAACAATAATTCCGAATATATCCGAGCAACACAGGCTCATCAAATCAACATAAAACAAACAAACACATAATTCCGACAAAAAACCTAAAAATAGATCGATAATCGAACACCCAAGTAATTTTGAACATAAACAAACAAACATTTAAAAAAACATAAAATTACCTTGAAATTGGAGGAGTAGCGGCAGAGGGCTGGCGGCGGACGGCGGAGGGCTGTCGGCAACGGCGGAGGGCTGGCGGCGGAGGGCTGGCGGCGGACGGCTGCGACGGCAAAGGAATTGGGGGCAACGGCTGGATGACGGCGGGCGAACGGATGTCGGCGACGGGTGAGCAGCAGACGGCGGCGGCGGGCGGGCGGATGTCGGCGACGGCTCAGCAGCAGACGGCGGCGGTGGGCGGCGGTCGGCGACGGCAACGGCGAGGGCAGATCGGAGGAGATGGAGAGGGGGAGAGTTTGAGAGAGAAGGCCGGGAGGAAATAGATCTAATTAGGGCCTGATTGAGTAATAAGTCAATCTTTGCGACGTTTCCTATTTTCGTCGCTACTATATCCGAGAACTAGCGACGAATCAAAGAATCCGTCGCTACTAAATTCGAAAAAAAAAATTTGAGCACATTTCGTGCGACGATTTTGTAAATATCGTCGCCGGGATACTAAAAAAAAAAAAATTACTAAAACTTTTGCGACGTTTTTACCTTTCCGTCGCAGCATATAAATAAATTACAAATAAATGGCAACTCCTAGCGACGTTTATGAACAAACGTCGCAACGTATATTATTTTTTTTTTTTAATAATATTTGCGACTATTCCGCCTGTTACGTCGCAACATCTGAAATATAAAATCACAAAATATGTAACGTAGCGACGAAACACTATGTTCGTCGCCACAAAAAATTTTTTTTTTTTTTTTTCCGTATTGGCGACGTTTGTAAACTTTTCGTCGCTTGCTAGCGACGCTTATCCCGAATCGTCGCTAGTGTTTTAAATTAAAACTTGATAGCGACGATTTAAGCACAGAAACGTCGCAAACCTGCGACGAAAACATAACCGTCGCGAAAAAAAACGTCGCCAGTCTTGCATTTTGGCCTAGTGAATCTAATCCAATATAGGTAACCGAACGAGCCCTTTAATAAATTACGCTGATTATAATTAGGGTTAGAGGGGTTACGGGTTATGATGAAGTTTTTTCTTTTTTTTTTCTTTTTTTTTTCCAATTATTAGAATCCTAACTATATTTTTATTTAAATTATCCACGTGTCAATCATCCTATGGCATCCGATTTTCCTATTAAAACAGGCCATCCAATCTAAATTTGCACCATTAAAGAAATATCTAAAAATTCATTCTTTTTATGACATATCAACAAAATTCAAATTAGTATTGGAAGGAAGTGCTAAATAATTTAATTTTGTCTTTCCTTTACCTCTTGAGACAAAATTGATAGAAAATTTATTATAGTCCGATAAGGAATGAACTAACGTTTGGAGCAAGTGAGCATGCGTTAATTGACCCAAATTCGAAATCTCTTACCAACAGTTGCTAGATGGAGCTTATCAGACATAATTAGTCTAGTGTGGCTTTCGTCTCTCGTATAACTTGCAAGTTATTATACGAAAGTATAAGTTTATCAATGCACATGCGGGTTCCTTCCTCATAAAAAAAAAGGATAAAAAGAGAAGTTTTTTATATACAAATAGAACCAATCTTGGTCCGCATTTGAACATTATCTTTTTCGTAACTAATTAACAAAATTATATGATATGATGAGCGAGTAAATCACATATATACTGGGGTGGACTCAAATTCATTCTCAATTTATAATTTGTCATTTATATTATACATATATCTATTTAATCCATTCAAGTTTTACTAATTAGCCCACTTAAAATCTAAATTAATGCAAAAAGAACTCTTAAAAAAATCTTTTCTTTTTTGCTTTTCCGATCCCATTTTCGGTTTTTGTCACAAAAAAATTGTAATTTTTTTTTCAGGAGCAGTGCCCCCCCGAAAACCTCTTTGTAATAAATTTTTGTACTCACCACTGCATATATACACAGTAATTGCTTATTATTATTACATCAAATACTTGTCGGACTAAGGGATGAGGGTATGGGGACGAGAGATTTCGCCTTTTGTATAAGTAATTGCTTATTATATACGTACATAAAACATTGGACGATTAGTAGTGCAATTATATCCATCCATCCGTTACAAAAAAGATGAAAAGCTAGAGCATATATCCATCCATTTATAATCCGTCGTCATTGAACAAGACATAAAAAATGGCGAAAATGTAGAGAAGTGACAATTTTTATCTTTTTTAATAAAAAAACCAAGCACCAAGACCACTACATATATATTGAGATATAATTATATAAATAATTCCTCTTAACAATTTTAGTTAATATAATATATATAAAGTATATTGGCGTATATTTAACTATACGTATACTCTACGAGAATGTTGGGGGCACGTAATTGTCTTGTAGTATGCTGTATGCCAGCATACATACATATATAATTTAGGTGAAGTACGTAAAATAATTTAATTTTTATTCTTTCCTTTGTGCCAAAAAGTAAAAAAAAGAAAAAAAAAAAAAAGCACTGAAACCATTGTTAAGACTTTAGTGCTTGGTAGAATTAAGGTATTCTTTTGTTGTACTCTATAATTCGTGTATATATAGAGAGCATCAATATATATATATGGTAAATTACACTCACACCCCTGAGGTATGCTTAAATAACTTTAAGGTCCCTGTGGTATCGATAATTACACTTACCCCTTGAAACGTAGTTATAAACTCTAATGGGATAATGCATTGGATACGTTATTAATAGAGTTCTAATGGACTATTGGTTTCAGGAAGTGGTGGAGACAACAAAGAGTTATGAGTGATTAAAAATATTGCGGGAGCCATGTCACCCCATAACTCTATGTTATCTCCACCACTAGATAAAAGTAATACTCCATTAGAACCCTATCGGAATAATGTATCCAATGCATTATTCCGTTAGAGTTTCTAACTATGTTTCAGGGGGTGAGTGTAATTATCGATACAATAGGGACCTTAAAATTATTTAAGCATACCACAGGGTGTGGGTGTAATTTACCCACATATATATATATATATATATATATATATATATATATATATATATATATATATATATATATATATATATATATAATACTATAATATTGTACACCGTCATTTTTTCAAGCATTGAAGAAAGGAAGAACGAGCAAGAATGTCGGTGAAGTGTTTTGTATCTTACGTTAGTTTTAATAATATTAATGTATGATTGTTTTTGTTGAGGTGCAGTACTTCAATATTTTTCACATTGTCTAACTATTGTCTATTAGTATTAGAAAAGTCAGGGTTTATAGATAATAGATGGATTAATCTTCGTTGGTATGAGGCATAAAGTCATGAATTAAATTTTTCATTCCGATTTTTCCGCGGGAAAAATTGTATCTAAATCGAAAGTAGATATAAATTTTTTGGAATTTCAAATTTCGATCAAAAATTCCGAATTTTTCCAAAAAAAAATAAATTCCGAATTATTAGCCAAACCGAGCCTTGGATGTAGTTAAGGGGACGACTAATACAAATACAATTTATTTCTCACTTCAATACTATTAAATTAAAAATAAATAATAAATAGGTAATTGTTGTAAAATGACGTATTTAATATAGCTCTTGGATTGATAATTGTGGAATAAAGTACGCCCAAGAATGACAAGAATTGAGAAACAAAAAAAGAAAAAACATGAGACTATATGTAGGAGAAATTGGTGTGTTTAGGAGAGGGAAGATTCTCACTTATATATATGTGTAAAACTACCACGAGGGTAAAAGTAGTGGACTAGTTAGTAGTTACCCATATTTAATATAGTATGTATAACAATAATAAATTTATAATACATTAATATCCTTAAGAAAAATAATACCACATAAATATTAAAAATCTAAATTTTCTTTTGTTAATGTCATACTCACAAAACCCTCATACATCTCCTCCTTTCCAAACCCCCTTCTTGTTATGTTTCCACTCGAAAAATCTTACAGAAACTCAGAAATATTGTTCGACAAATCAAACATAAATAAACAGATATGAATAAGAATGAAAGATTGAAAGATAATATAGAATAAAACACAGCTCAGTCTTTCAAACCGATTCACACCAGAGATACATAGAGATCTCAAATCTTACACACACAGAGACTAAGATTGCACCAACAGAGAACATATATCTCTCTCTCTCAAACCCTAACCCACCCAGATCAGAGGTATGACCAAGAAAACGAGGCACTCAACAGCTCACCCACTCACCACAGACCCAACTCACAGAAGAGAGGGGTAAGTAAGGGTTTGAAACTAGGATTTTTCTCTAGGTCTTACCTTCTGCCACTTCAATCCCCACATTAAATAGATGCTCCAGTCAAAGGTAACCGTTGAAGGGACCACCACTGGGACAAGCACGACCAAGGACGACGGCGTTTGGTCCATGGTTGCTGGAGCAAAAGGAGTAAAAAGCAGAAGGGGACAAATGGGAAGAACATAGGCTGTCTAGGGCACAAAACGGGAAAGGAGAGTACAAGGGGAGAGGGAGAGTCAGAAAGAGTTAATGGCCATGATCAAATGGATTAATCCAACGGCTCATATTAATCCTTCCAGCATATTCCCACAAGTGGGCTTTTTCACTGATGGGCCATTCTTTAGTAATGTGTGTGTGTAAGTAATAGTGAGATTGGGCTACAAGCCCTAAACACATTGGGCCACAACCTTAACAAATCTCCACCTTGGACCAAAGTGTATCATTAGTGAATTTATGGTTTTTTATGGAAGTCATCATTGTTGTTTTCGATATACCTGTAAAACACAAAGTAATACCAGTACATCTTTCTGATTTCACACAGAAAGTCAGAGGTAAGTCACACAGAATTATACATTTACACAAAATGCAGAATTGAAATCACACAGATTGCAGTTCACAGAGAAAAGTATGCATAAAAGCAATCACAAAGAAAGCAAATAAACATTAGTCACACAGACTGTAACAAGAAAAGCACACAACCGTTTAATCTTGAGATTTTAGGTTCAAGTTTTTCAAACAAGAACGAAATTTCTCAACGAGTAAGCACTTAGTCCCCACATCAGCAGGGTTGAACTGTGATGGGATATTCTCAAGATCAATAACCCTTCCTACACAATTCTCCTAATGAAATGAAATTTGATCTCAATATGTTTGGTTCTATCATGGAAGACAGGGTTTTTGCACAATCGGATACCATATTGACTATCAGAAAAAACTATCACTTTGTTTCTCAAGAAATCAATTTCAAGCAATAGACCTTTCAGCCAGATAGCTTCTTTAAAAGCTTCTGTAATAGCTACATACTCTGCCTCTGTAGTAGACAGAGCAACAATCCTTTGAAGCTGAGATTTCCAGCTGACACAGGAACCATTTAAAGTAAACACATAAGAAGTGGAGGATTTTCTGCTATCTCTGTCATTGGCAAAATTAGAATCGACATACGCACAGAGTTCACTATCAGTTTTACACCTAGAAAACAGCAAGCCAGTTTTAACAGATCCTTTTGAATATCTAAGAAACCATTTAAGAGCCTCCCAATGAGGCAAACCTGGATTAGACATATACCTACTAAGATAACTCACTGAATAAGCAATATATGGCCTAGTGCTAACCACCAAATACATAACAGACCCTATAGCATTAGCATGTGGCACATTCTTCATTTCAGAAATTTCAGGTTCAGTCTTGGGAGACTGTTCATTACTTATCATAAAGTGAGCAGCAAGAGGAACAAATACAGGTTTTAAAGATTACATAGAAAAAATTTCAAGGATTTTTTCAGTATAAGAAGATTGATTTAGAAACAATGAACAACATTTTCTATCTCTGATTATATCCATGCCAAGTATCCTTTTAGCATTACCAAGCAATTTCATGTCAAATCATCTCCAAGATATTTAATAACATGATTAATTGTTTTAATGCAAGGACGAGCTGATAAAAGAGCGAGAAGCGGCTTGCACCCCTCGGACACCACCTCGGGTGTCGGGGAATCTAATAGAAAGTAGGTGGGGAAAACCTCGGAAAAAGGGGGCCGGAGAAAGAAAAATCTCTGAGGCCAATTCTAGACTTTATTTGATAATCCACTAAAAAGGCCCAGTTTGGGGTGAGAGGTCAAGTGAAAAAAACCTGAAGGGGAATGATTTATAACGAACGCAGAGTGAAATAAATCACCCGTGGGGTCAAGGCCTGCTTCGAGACAAATCATAAAAAAGGCGGACATAAACTTAATAGAGTTGGGGAGAAATTGGTTAAGGGGGACTTTATATTTATTCGCCACCTCGAGAAATAAAGGATGAATGGGTAGGGATAACCCCGCGAGAAATTGGTCCAGATACCAAGTGTTGAAACCGAGAGGAGGATGTAGGGAATCTTGGAAAGAATCTGGAAGAGCTATATAGTATAACACATCTAAACCCTGTCGCAGAAGTAGATCGGCTATATCATCGGCAGTCAAAATTGATTTGACAGAAGTGGAAGGGATATGTAGGGTGGGTTACCTCGATTTGGATTCACGCAAGATCTCGCGACCCTTGGACAAGGGAACGGCGGGAGTTCCGTCTATCTCATCAGTTTACCTCGGACTTTTGAAGTCACCGTTTTCTTGCTTTTCTTCGGTATGGTGGCGCGTGGTAAGACAACCACAGGGGGCGGGGGAAGGTTCTCCCCAGAAGAAGAAGCCATAGGTACCGGGAGAAAAAATGAACAATAAAGAAGCCAAAGCAAGGAATAAAAGTACCTGGAAAAGGGGGGGAAAGCTGGGAGACTTGCCGGAAAAGGGATAACGCACGCCGGAGGAGGAGCGGAAAAATGAAGGAAATGGCAGGAGGAAGAAGAGCGGAAAGAAATGAGAAAGAAGGAGAGAGGTTTTTATAAAGGGGGGAGGGGGTAAAGAAAAGACGGCTGCACAGATACCTAGGCCAACCCACGCGTCGCATTTAATGCGAAAAGACATGTCTCATCAAGGGGGGAGCCGCAGCTTGGGGAAGCGCAATTGACCCCTCTATTTAAAAAAAAAAGAGAAAAAGCAAAGGAGAGAAAATAAATAATAAAATAATATGATATATACATAAACGAATAATATTTCCAGAGGGTCCTTGTTTCAAGATTTCATAAACCTACTCGCGAAATACTTTAGCTTGTTTCCCACGAGTGGGGGACTAGTTGATTCGGTAAAATCAATATCTTGGTCCGTTAATGAGGATGGCCCAACAAGGGCCCAATAGGAAGACTCCCACAAGGCCCAGCTTAGATGCGAGAGGAGGACGCCCCTCGCTAGCGAGGAAGAAGAGCTTGACTTCTCGTAAGCGAGAGGTCCGACATAGCCGCCTTGCATTTAATACATGTCCCCTCATGTGTCAGGAATATCAAGGAATATGCAGCCTTGGGAATATGTAGCACACAACACTGTTCCTTGAAGAGACAAGTTAAGCTCAATTGAATCTTTATTTGGAGTCCGAAATAATTTGATTAGACGGGTTAAATTAGAGTAAAATCCGGATTCATATCCGGACTTTTTCTATAAATAGTCAAAAATCCGATAAGCAAAGGTACGCATCCATAATTAAAAAAATAGCTTATTAACTTGCGAGAGCATCTTACATCAAAGAAACCTACTAACTTTGCTGTTGGAGTGCTAACTCCGCCACAAGTCCGGTTTCTCTTTTTCTGATCTTATTTTGCAAAACCCGATATAGAGGAAGAATTCGGTCAAAATAATATCAACGGAGTCGACAGAATCAGTGCACATTTTACATATTCTTAGTGGGTTTAGTTTATGAATGCGGAACGTATAATATTCTTCTTCAAATCTCTTTTTTTTAATATGATATTCTTTGTTCAAATTATCAAATATCATAATATACAAATTTTATAATAATAAAAATAAAAATAATATAAAAATAAAAAAGAAGAAAATGAATTCAATCTGAGCTCAAGCTTGACAAACTCGATTCGAGATCGAACTTCGAAAATGGAAGCTCGATGAACTTGTCGCCAGATTTAACTTGAGCTCTAGCTCGATAAATATGTCAAACTCGTCTCATTTATACCCCTATTCAAAGAACCCCTATTCAAAGAAGTCCAACACTCTAACATAGTCGACAAGTAGTGCGTAAGCTCAATGAACCCATTGTTGGGGTAGCCGCATTTCCTAATCTAAGAACGAGGATAAGATTTCTAACCAACCAATACATATTCGGACGATCCACTAAATATTGCTTTAGGCGCCCATCAAACCTATGTTGAGTCCGCCAAATTTTATCCTACTTTTTTTTCATTAATTTTCAGCCCTTTTGATGCATAAAGGTCGATCGTTACCTATATTTTCCGTCCAAAAGTAACACGAATCTAAATAAATTTCCCTCTTTCTTTAAAGGGGGAATTTACTTTCCTCTCTTTGCCTATATGGATGAACATATACAAGATGTAGTAAAGCACATCTTTTCAATTAAGTACTGAATTCCATAGCCTATTATACATCCAATGCTCGGAAATGACTGCATATGATGAAAATATTACTTATAAAATATTAACTCTAATAAGAGAAAAAAAAATCATAACTTAATTAAGTGCATAATTCTCCATGTTCCCTCAAAAAATCATAAATCAACAAGGAATTGAGATTATCTAATGTAACTTTTGTTTCTCGATTATTTCGATCATAAATTTCTCATACAATTGATTGCGCTGATTCAAGTTGATGAATTAGGATCAAACGAAAAGTTATGCAACTTTCTCATACAAAATTCGACTGCGTTGATTCATGTTGTTATTTGAAAGATAATGACAATTTTTCAATGTTTGTGTTTAAAAATGTTTAAGAATTCAACTTGGATCACAGTAAAAAATTCTATTGAATTAATGACATTGTGTAGACAATAATATTGAATAAAGTAAGTAATGTAGAGTAGATCATTATTTTCTCACAAAAACTCCAATGTTTTGATACAAGTTGTTTTACATTATGATATTCGATTTGGATCATGGTCAACAATTTATTTAAATTAAAACCATCTTAATAGTGATTCGATTGAAAAAAAAAATTGAGATTCAAATCAAGTACTATTAAATATTAATTTTTGCAATTTATTTCGATCAAATCTTTCTCATACCAACTCCATTTGAAATTATTCAAGTTGTAACATATAAAAAATTCAACAAATTTTGTTAGTTGAAATTTCAACATTTTGCGTTGTCCATGCTCAAAGTCAATACGAAGTAATATAAAGAAAATAAGAATATTTTTGTTAAAAATAACTCGTGTATAGATTATAAAACAACAGCAATACGGTAGTTAAATGTTTAATACTTAGAGCCTGTTTGGCTAAGTTTATAAACTCCTAAAAACATGTTATAAGATGTTTAAAAGCTTATAATCTGTTAAAAGGTGTTTGATAAAAAATTACAAAAGATCTTATTTTTTCTAAAAAATAAGCTGTTAGGGAGCTTATAAGATGTTTTAAAAAAAAGTACATCTTCCCCACTTTTTTTTCTATAAGATCTTATTTGTTTCCTTACTCAAAATCTCAAAATACAAAATTACCCTCAAATACTTTATTATATAACATGAATACTAATAACATTTATATTTTATCAAAACATGTCTTTTTTTAATCAAGATTAATTAGTTAAAATATAATTATCATCATTATCATATTAATTGTAAAAACAAAATTATCCTCTATTTATATTTTATATGTAGATAAAAATACACAAATATTCTTATTATCTCGATAATAAATTATATTTTCTTTATCCATCAAAAGAAAATTATATTTCTTTTACAACCTTTATTTTATATTAATATATTAATGCAACAAAAAAATAAAACTTTCACAGCACCGTTTCATTAAAATATTTTATTACACTTCATTTTATTTTAAAAAATATTCAAATATCATATCAAACATACATGAAAAATTCATTTAGTTTGTTTATTATATATTTTTATATGTTTAATTTTATTTAAAAAGTTAAGTTTTAATCTTATATCTCATAGTCGATAAATATACCTGATAGAGAGAAAAAAAAGTTAATTTGAAAAAAAAAATGGCTGATGAGGTGGATGAGACATAATTGGTGATAGTGTTAATGAGGTGGTTGGGGCACAATTGAAAAAAATGGGTGGCTGAAATTAGGAAGGCGATTTTTTCAAATGGTGCAAAATAGTTTGGGCATGTCCGTATTAAAAGAAGTATTTAGGGGTTACATCAACGAAATATATATATATATATATATATATATATATATATATCAACGAAAAGTATTGAAGTATTTAAAAAAAAAATTAAATATATGTTTTTCAAAAAATGAATAAGTATTTTTTTTTTTAAAACAAATTAACTTTTTTTAAAAGTTTTTTTAATTATTTTTTTAAGTTAATTATTACAAAAAAAAATTGCTTAGAACCCGTCGGTTCTACCAGGTAGAACCGAAAACCCAACCGTAAAGAATTGGAAATATTCGGTTCGGTTCCGGTTCTGATTTATGTCTAGATTATATCTAAGAGGCCCTAAAAATAAAATAAAATATATGAGTATGTGTCTGTTATACCGATATTATTTATGGGATATATATATATATATATATATATATATATATATATATATATATATATATATATATATATATATATATATGTATAAATAAAAGATTGGAATTGCATAAAATAAGTATGAATAGAAGACAAGAAAATGAAATGTAAAAAGAATAGATAGAGAAAGATGTAGTAGATATTAAAGTTGCATAAGGTTAGTGAGTGCGTGTAGCGAAGAAAGCTTTAGAAAGAGTATAACTGATTCATAAAGACAAACATATGACTAGATATTCTACTCACTATTCTCCTATACGAAACCGACCGTTTGATTTGACGTTAACGTCCCCATATGTTTTCGCACTACCCTGATATCGACCGTTAATTTTCACACTCATTTTTAACGTCCATTTCTACAACTTCACATTGTGATTTCCAAGAAAGATTTAGTGTTAATTTTTTAGAATTCATATTTATCTTCCAACCTTGTTTTGTTTGGTTGAATTCATTGTACTATATATTTTGAATCTTTTTAGAGTTTAATTATTTTTTAAGTTATTGTGAAATTTACTTTATTTAAATTCATTTGCTCATATCATTATATAAAATTCAAATTCATCAAATCAAATACAAGTGAGAGGGTTAAACAAAAAATTGTTAATTTTGTGCAATAGTCTGTCAATTAATGATAAGTGTCGTTTAAGGTAAAACACGCAATTAAGAAATATAATAAATAGCCTATGTTCCTTCTATGAAAAATAAAAAATCTCAAACCGCCCTTTACATGCCCTTTTCTTTTAATTTCAATAAGCAACGTGAACAATCAATGATAAATGGCAAATTATGTAGAAAGAAACTAATTTTTATTTGAAATTCGAGAGTAATACTTAATATGAGAAGAAAAAAATACGGCTAAGCGACACTTGTTTTAAAACAGAGGTATTACTGTAAAGAGATCTGGAAAAAAAAACATGTTTCACCACTATATGATATTTTTATTTTAACTAATTTGTATTTGATATTATTATTTTCATCGATAAGAGAACTCGCTGTAACTCAAGATAATAAATTGAGCAAATTTCTGTTATCGTGCAATAACTCGTAAACTTCAGAAGATGTAGAATACATCAGGGTAATCGTGTGACAAACATAACTAGAAGTAAGATATATTAACACTTGTAGGTACTAAGTTTATTTGATAAATGTGACTGAATTGTATTTTCCGTTTTCTATGTTCTTGTAGCAAAATTATTAAAAGAAAATGTCCTCACAAGTAAAATAACTAATTTGTGACCAAAATAAATAAAGTTGGTCAAATTCGTCGGCTTTAGTAGATAAGAACTGGAATTGTCAGTCTATCACTACTCTGAAAATTACTAAAAGTTAAATTATATTATTTGTTGATATATGTTTGACGAATTGAATTTAGGAATATCGAACTCTATCCAAGTGATTTATAAGAAATTATGAAATATAATTATTAATAATGTATAACATGATTAAAACTCATTTAATTTAAAGGGTAAATTACACCCACACCCCTGAGGTATGCTTAAATAACTTTAAGGTCCCTGTGGTATTGATAATTACACTCACCCCCCTGAAACGTAGTTAGAAACTCTAACGGGATAATGCATTGGATACATTATTCCGATAGGGTTCTAATGGACTATGACTGGTTCTAATTTACCCTAATTTAAAACATAACAAGTATATATATTTAAATTTTCATGAAAAGTCAAATTAATTCAATTCGTAATACATTCTCACTTGATTCTACCTTTTTTTTCTGGGTAATGTAAGAATTCACATTCAACCTTATAGCTGCACTGTGTAAAATCCACCGTCTTGTATTATAGTTTGTAAATCATACGATAGACGTAAACAACATTAGACTAATCATGAGTGATGAGTTCGATTTAACAACCACTTACTTTAACCGCTATGTCATCCTTACGAGACAACACTCGATTTTACTTGAATAGTGCTCACAAGGTGGACTACTCGGATAGAAAATTATGCTTAGATGATGTAGTAACAATTTATTGCATTTTATTATATGCTACACCAAATAAATTTTATTGATTTTATTTTATCAAATGCAAGTATAAATAATTATATATACATATTTTACATAGATGTATCAAAGTTTAGTATCAATAATAATATATAAGAGTAAAAAGCAGTTTGCCCCCTAAACTAAGGGTCGATTTGCACTTTACCCCCCAAACAAAAAAAATTTGCACGTTTTTACCTGAACTTGTTAATTCGTTGCACGGTGCCCCCTAAACTCAATTTTCCGGCAATTTTAACCGGAATATGAAAACATGTGCTTTGCACGTGAAACTTTTAGGGGTAAATTTGTCCCTTCACTTGCATCTTTAATATTAAATACAAATAAATATTAAAAAAAAAAAAAAGAATAAATAAATAAAGGTAAAAAAGCTGTTCTTCAAGCTTTTCTTCCAAACCCGTCAATGGCGGCCGCCAAAGAACAGAAGCACAGCCTGCACCCATACATCGAACTCTCCAAACTCATTGCTCTAAAGGGCCACAAATCTCCTTCATTTCAACCCCAAGAAACATCGACCGCCTCCCCAAACTGCCTTCAATTTTCGCTTCCTCCATTAATTTCGTCAAAATCCCACTCCCGAAACTCGAATAACTCTCCGAAACACAGAGGCAACAATGGACATCAATGGCGGAGAAATGGACTATCTCAAGAAAACCATATATATATTTTACCATATATCGCAGCACATATTAAGCGAGTTAGCAGATGCAAATGTTAATTGCTACAAAACCATATCGATATTTGAGTAAAAAGCAGTTTTCTTGAGGGGGGAAAATCGAAGAGAAGATGAATGCTAAATTGGAAGAAGAGGAGCAAGATAACCACTACCACCAAGAGGAGAAAGAAGAAAAATTGATGAGAGTCGCCATCCTCCGCAACCCCCTCTCCGACCGCCGCATCGCCGCCTTCTCGCCCAATTCCTACCGTCTCCCAGCCTTGCCGTATTCTCACCGCCGCATATCCCTCTCAAAACCCTCAAAATCAATCACCGCTTGCTCCGTCAATCACCCAGAATCGAACCCGTACCCGGTTCGCCGTTCGAGACACGCTATCCGTTCGACCCGGACATTCGCGACAATCGGCGCCGTAGCCCTAGCCGCGTCGAAAGTCATCGCCCCCCACTGCGGAGGGCTGTTCACGCTGGCCGTGGAGGTGAAGGAGTCGGTGGCGAAATCAGCGGGGCCGGCGGTCTTCGCGGCGGTGAGGAGAAGCGAGCTGAACACGCCGCTGACGGTGGTGGCGGCGGGATGGCGAAGTGGCTGGACCTGTACAGCGGGATACTGACGGTGAGGTGCATGCTGAGCTGGTTCCCGAATATTTAGTGGGACAAGCAGCCCCTTTCCGCCATTAGGGATTTGGGGCTGTTTAGGGATGGGTTGGCTTTGTGAGGGTGGTGGTCGACGGGATGACAACTCCTTTTTTCTTTCTTTTTCTTTTTTTTTTTTTTTTTTTTGTTTAATGTTTATTTTTTAATGATTAAAATATAGAATGTTAGTGAATGGACAAATTTGCCCCTGAAAATCTCATGTGCAACACACGTGTTGTAATATTCCGGTCAAAATTGTCGGAATATTCCTTTTAGGAGGCACCGTGCAATGAATTAACGAGTTCAGGTAAGAACGTGCAATTTTTTTTTGTTTAGGGGGCAAAGTGCAAAACGGGCCATAGTTTAGGGGGTAAACTGCTTTTTACTCAATATATAATACCATGGACTGGGTATCAAGTGAGGTACGGAACTGAGTGCTGTCAAGTGGGACCAGATCCTTGTCAGCAAATCTAAAGGAATTTATCCATTTGTTTGTCCGACATCACATATATCCACCTACACAATCTCTTCACTTGGTTTGTCCAAAATACCCCTCCTCCCCACACGCACAAAAAAAAAAAAAAATAAAAAAAAAATAAAAAAAAATCAAGAAGTGGATCATAAATTGGTTGGAGATTTTTCACTATCAACTATAGTGATGATATGTTTATTTATTTATTTATTTTTTTTCAATATTCCTCAATATCAATATGGTCCAAAAGAATTTCAATAGTAACAAAAACACACACGGACCGAGACTTGTGACTCTTATAGGCCACCACCGTTCATACTTTTAGTACTGGAAGAAATTTATCAGATTATTAAGCGTGTATATATCTAAAATATTTACAAATTCAAAAAATAAGTTGTTATAGAGTTTATACCTCTTTTTTTGTTTATTCATTTAAGATTTTATATTCACTAAAAATAATTTATAACCTCATCATCCAAATAAATATTCTAGAAAAACAATTTTCAACAACACATAACATCTTATCAACTCTTCAAAAAAAAAATTATAAGATGTAAATATCGAACTTATCAAATGTTTGTAATACACTCGAACACCCTCGTACTCGTACATTAGAAACTTGCATGTATCAAATAACACAAATGAAGATTCATTTCCAAAATATAATAATTTTAAAACAAGAGAGATACTTTTCCATCACAAATAACGAAAGAATTCTAATTTTCGAGATTGAAAATCTACAACAAATAAATAAATAAATAAATAAATGGATAAAATAAAGATATATACCACACTATATATACAGAAAATGAGAAAGGAAAGACATTTTGGTAAATTCACATTTAAAATAGGACCACAATTAAATTACAAAAAAAAAAAAAGAAAAAGTGTGACATTCTGAGCTCATCAATCCATTGTTGTCTATAAAGTATGAACTTACGAGTGAGGGAGGGATCTTGCATTTCATACTCCAACAACACAATTGTCTGTCTGAAGTCACTCAAATTTCCTGCACGACGTCGTTTTGTTCTGTAAGCTTTCCCGCTCTACTTCCATCCTTTCTCTCTCCTCCAAATTTTGATGATGAGTGAGAAACTGAGAATATATATATAGTAGCAGCAATAAATCATCAGTTCGTCACGCATATATTATTGCTGCCTAGTATTGTCAAAATTACATTTCGATTTAGATCTGTTTTGCGTAGAGTGCTGAATTTAATTTTTTTTTTCTTCCGAATTTCAGGGAAATTTAGGGACGAATTCTGAATTTTTCACCGTAATTAATTAATTAATTAATTATAACAAAATGGAGGGTGGTATGAAGAGGGATCTGTGTGTGGATGACGAATGCATGACGGAGATGGGATATCAGAAATCATATGGGTAATTTTTATTTCTGCCCTGCTTTAATTTCTCTGTTTCTCTTAATTTACCCTTATTTTGTTTTTTCATCTGCCCTTTTTATTAGTTTTAGAAATCATAAATTTAATGTAAGAAACAAAAATAAATAAATGTTGTTGAATTAATTAATTTCAGGTGCTCGCATTATCGAAGGAGGTGTAAGATCATAGCACCATGTTGCAATGAGATATTTGATTGCAGGCACTGCCACAATGATGCTAAGGTTAATTCACTCTTTTTTCTTTTTCTTTTTTTTTTTTATAATTTTTTTATTTATTTAATTGTTATTACATAGTTATTATTATTCATGTGTGAGCTTACTATGATTAATCTCAATTTATTACAATGATTCATACAAATACTAACTCATGCTATCTAAATATAAGCAGAACTCGATAGAAGTTGAACCACTCGATCGACATGATATTCCACGACATCAACTCGAAAGGGTTAGTTTTGTAATTTTGTTTCTCGCCGCCCTCGATTAGATTAGATGCTCCCTGTTTTTTTTTTTATCCTGTTCTTTTTATGACATTTTTTTCGTACAAAAAGAAAACAACGAACAAAGTTACTAATGTTTTTTGGAAGCAATTTTCTTATAATGTCGATCTGAAGTATATAGTAAATAATGTTTCATTGAACGAGTTTCGTTATTCGGGTCTTTGAAGCTTCGCCGATAATTTGCTTAGATTGTCATATTTCCTCTTTGATTGTGTTCCAATTAAGTAATCCTATATATATGTATCTATATTGCAATACTTTTTTATTTACTTATGTTGTTTTATACGTGTCTTCAGGTCATCTGCTCGTTGTGTAATACAGAACAAGATGTGAGTTCGAGATCTAGACTTCAAAAGTTACAATTTTCCATTATTAATTTCATTAATTGACGTTTCATATTTCGACTGTCGTGTAGGTTCAACAGATGTGTATTAATTGCGGGATTTGTATGGGGAATTACTATTGCTCGATATGCAAATTCTTCGATGATGATGTAAGATTTTTTCCCCAATCAATTCGTGAATAATTAACGTATCTTCCTTTCGTTTGGTGCTCCAATATTATATAATTTTTTTTTTGGTTGTTAAGGTTTCGAAGAATCAATATCACTGCGAGAAATGTGGAATATGCAGGTTTAATTTTTTAACCCTTCTGTTTGTACCTTCAATTTTTACGTGCATCTCTGTACATCTAATAACTTTCTCTCTTGTTCTGTGCCTGCTGTTTGTTACAATTAGAACCGGTGGCAAAGAATACTTCTTCCATTGTGATAAATGCGGTGAGTCACAGTATATATAGTCATAAATAAAATCTAATAATTTACTAGGGGTGTTCACTCGGTCGGTAAACCAACTGAACCGAAAAAACAGAATTAATTCGGTTAAAAACTGTACCGAAACCGAATAGTTCGGTTCGGTAAACGGTACAAATTTTTTAAGTACCGAAATTCCGGTACGGTTTTAACGAATGAACACCCTTATAATTTCCTAAATATAGAAATATTTGCGCAGTTAATAATTCAAATCGATTTTTTTTCTTTCTTTCAGGATGCTGCTATTCAAATTTATTGAAGGATTCACATATATGCATCGAGAGAGCAATGCACCACGATTGTCCTATTTGCTTTGAGGTAAATAAGAGTCAACTAATCCATATATAAATAATATCATTTTATCGTTTTGTACTAAAGAGTTTTTTATTTATTTATTTATTTGTTTTTAATTTTATTATGTCTGAATACAGTATCTCTTCGATACACCAAGAGACACTACGGTGCTTCCATGCGGTCACACCATACATCTTAACTGTGTTAAAGAAATGGAACGCCATTTCCAGTAAGATTTTTTAGTTAGTCACCCTTTTTTTCTCGTTTATAAACGGCCCTTCCAATTTTTTTGTATCTATAATCGACGTATATATATCTAACACATTAGACATATTATTGCAGGTATTCATGTCCTGTTTGCTCAAAATCATATTGCGATATGACTCGTATTTGGGAAAGGCTTGACCAGGAGGTGGGCTACAATTGCTATATAGTTATTATTAGCTTAATATCGACATTAATATTATTAACCGTCTCGTTTGTTTTGTCTGAAAAAATTCAGATTGCCTCAACACCTATGCCTCAAATGTATAAAGATAAAATGGTAAGATTAACAGCTAACTAATATACATATATATTATATATATATATATAATCAATGCCTAGCCTTTTTTTTATGTAAAATAATATTTTAGCTGAGACGAGCGATACTCGATTTTATTTTTTGAATTAGGTATGGATACTCTGCAATGACTGTGGAGAAACTTCGGAGGTGAATTATCATATTTTGGCACACAAATGCACGAATTGCAATTCGTACAATACGAGGCAGACTAGAGGAGGCCATAGACCATGCTCATCCAGGATATCGGAGATGGTTAGATGATCGGAATTTTTTATTTATTTTTTATTTTATTTTATTGTTTTATGTATATATCTTTTAAAGAATAATTGTGTCCATCTTGTATCAAACTAAAAATGCTAATGTAAAAACCTATTCCTCGATTAGGTTTTTCGGTCTTTTTATCATCCTCGGAGGACAAGTTCTAGATGTGTAATAATATATAATGACTTTGTTATGAAAATATATATTCTTTCAATATCTCTCAAGATTTTAGAAAACCGAAATATAAATTATTTATTAATACATTAAACAGTAGTTAAAAAACGACGAAACCGTGTACGATCGATCTTGAAGGTGGTTAGTCAATTATGCTAATATTTTGCAATAAAGGTGACCAAGTAAAGAATAGATCTTAATAATGAAATGAAAGTTGGAGGAACTAACATATGCTTTTTAAGGAAATTATTACAGAAATTGCTCTGTTCCAAGTTGCCAGAAAAAAAAAAACTCTTAATTAATTAAACAGTGTATTATAAATAAATAAATAAATCATATCGAAAGAAGATTGAAACTCAAAAAAAATCTTCAGTAAACATGAATTAGAATCAACATTCAACCAATAGAAAAATAAAAATAAAATTATTTTGTACTAATTTATATATCATCAATCGGTAGCACCTGGCCCGTAAAGGTATATGCCGCGCTTGTTGTGTGGCTGCAACGGCCTCGCGTTTACCTCCGCGTACTGTCGAAAAAAACCCGAAAAAGAAAATATTAAATACGAAAATATGATCGGATTAATTCTTGAAAAAAAATATTTAAATTAATTAGTACTTACATCATGAACAGCTTCTCTGAGCAAATTAACTTGCTCCCTCGAAACAGTCTTCACCTGAAATAATTAATTCAAATAAATATTAATTATTCGGCGAATTTTCGATTTTAAGTGATGCAGCAGATTAAATGAATAATGAGATGATAATACCTTTTTATTTAAGGTCCAAATAACACCTTCTGTACAAGGAGGAACTGTGAGTGATCCCATGTATCTGTAGTACCGTTTGCTGCGTAATTTAATGTCGTTCGGATTAATCATTCCGATATTTACCTGTTCGTCCTTGTTATCCACGATCGACGATATATTCCTCATCAACTGTCGATAATATTCACCGTTATTCAACATTTTTTTTTTAATTTCTAAAATCATTTTGATCAAGAAACATAATAATTAGTTACCTTGGAGAGGAATTTATCAGGTTTGCCGATTTTGTACAAGATTCCGACGACAGCTATCTTAGTTGTTACATTCGAATCTGTGTTGAGGTGCACCATGTGTAACTCCATGTCGTACCTATTACGAAAAAAATTCTTTATTTAATTTTGTTACGTCGCAAATTATGAATCACAAAATATTATTATAAATACGTAATTAGTTATCAATTATAAGTACCTTCTGCCATTGATAGTGTGCTCCGACGGAGAGTGCCAGTGGGCATATCGGAGAGAAAACTCGGTCCCGTTTATTAATATCGACCCGGCATCCCCCGACCACTGAATCTGCACCACCGAAAAAATAAAATAAAAATTTAATAGGATGCAAAATATTATACTACTATATTGTTCATCAAATTGATCATCTGAAGTAGTTGACTGCATGTCCTTACAAAAACATATATGTAACAATCTTAATCAAATCAAAATTATTATAATAGTACTTAAGAACAACAAGCCAGCTATCTAATTGTGACTGAATGAATATTTTAATCATTCAAATAATTGATTTAAAATAAAAAAATAAAAATCTTACTTGAATATCGTGACCTCTATTTCTGACCGTTGCGTTAGAAACTCGGTAAATCCTCTTCTCCGGCTTGGAAATAATCCTCACTCGAGCGTTCGACATATCGACCGGAGATTGCATGGTTCCGTTATTGCATGCAGCCCATTCTTCCTTTATGTGACCCCATTTTCTCGGACCCTTTTCGCCTTTCTCCGCGTAATCGAATTCTCTTTCGTCCTCTGATTATTTCAATTAAAACAAAAAATAAATAAAAATTGGAAATTAAACTGATCAGTTCATGAAAATACATCATACAAATATAGATACATACCTACTTCTTGAGCATGAATGGATTTTGCAGCAAGCAAAACGAGGCAGGCGACGATCAGAATATCGAAACAAGACTTGTTTAATTTGCTCTTAATCATTTTTTTTTAAATTAATTTGTTTTTTTTTTTTGCAGGGGGGACAACTATATGTATTATTTGGGAGAAACAGAAGAAAACAATGATGTGAGAATCTTTGTTTGGAAATGGTTTGATTATATTATAGGGTGTATATATAAATATAAAAAAGGGAGTGGTGGTTAATAAATTAATGGGGAGGGGCTTTCCTGTAAGTTTCTTGCATAGTTGTAGCATCGGCGTGTGAACGTGATATTTCAATATTAAATAAATATAGTAGGACTGGCAGATTTAGGCACCTAATGAGATCTAACCACACGTATTTCAATTTTAATATGGCTTAATTTCACTTTCTACCCTTGAAATATAGCGTTCTGACACTTTGCACCCTTAAAAAAAGTTAATAATACTTTGCACCCTCGAAAATACACCATCAATTGAATATTTAAAACTAAATAAGGGTAATTATTTCATTTTTATTGGTTTTTTTTTCCAGAGTGTAAAATAAAAAAATTAATTATTATTTTCTTCTACCTCCAACATAATTTCAAGCATACAAAATGCAAAATAAAAAAAAAAAAAAAAAGAAAAAAAAAGAAATCACAACGAATTACTGAAAAACACTATATTTTCTTACTAAAATAAATATTTTTTCTCACTAAATTATTCGGTTGATGGATCTTTTATTGTAATTAGTGAAAATATTTGGTAAATCTTTGGAAGAAAATATAATTTTCAAATAACTTGATAATAAAATAGTTTACGGATTTTTTTTATTCTTTTTTTTTTTTTTTGTGATTTTTTTAAGATGTTGATGAAATGTATTTTTATTTTTGCACTTTCTAGTTTTAAAAGGATTGACGATATAAAAAAAAATTGATTCGACATTTGACATCCTAGCTAAAAGAATTCCAATAAAAATATTAAATTACTTTTATTAACATTAAAAATTCATCCAGAATGCGTAATGCATGATTTACTGTGTTCGGAAGATGTAAAGTGCTATTAATTTTTTTTTTTTTTTTTTTTATCCAGAATGCGTAATGCATGATTTACTGTGTTCGGAAGATGTAAAGTGCTATTAATTTTTTTTTTTTTTTTTTTTTTTTTTGCAGAATGCCAAAAAACTATAATTCAATGGTGCAAAGTGAGATTAAGCCATTTTAATAAACATTATTTAACAAAAGGAAATAGTAAATTTTCTTTTGGCTCTTACCTACAGAATTGATGTGGCATTTGGTAATCACGAAATTTGAAATTGTAAAATCGAAAGCGTGGAAATGGCAGTATACGTGTTCTTGATTTAAATAAATATAATTATGTAAATATTGGCTAAGCAATTGACACTTTGTTTTAAAATTTGGATTTGGAGAAGAAATTGTCTTGAACAAAATCGAATCCCTTAATTAATATCTTAATCTACTGCAGTATTCGGTGGGTACAAAATCCAATTTAATAAAACAATGTTTTGAAGTCCATATGCTAGCTGTGTTAATTAATACAACTCTATAACTCTTTCTTTCCTTATTTTTTTGGCCTTTATTTTTCCTTTAATTCTCAATGAACCCCTAACTATAGATGTGAAATAGGTAACCCATGTCCCTCAGGGGATGGCCTAGCGGTTGGAGCAAGAGAGCTTGTGTCAATTGACCCAAGTTCGAATCCCCTTGCCAACGGTCGCTAGGTCGAGCTTGTCACACATGGTTAGCCTAGTGTGGTTTACATCTCTCGTATAGTTTGCAAGCTATTATACGAGAGTGTAGGTTTACCCAGTGCACCTATATGGTTGGCTGCGGGTTCCTTCATTACCAAAAAAAAAAAAAAAAAAAAAAAAAAAAAAAAAAAAAAAAAAAAGGTAACCCATGTTTTTGTGATAGTCCAAAATCACATAAGAGATGTATAAAGCACTAGTTAAATTGTGTGCAACGAGTTCGATCTAGAAAGTATTAATAGAATAAATTGAAATGAGGTTTGCATATCTTGGAGCAGATATCTGGAAACAAATATACACAAGATTGAGACAGGTATGTGGTGGAGTTAAGAAGGTTGTAGGAGTTCCCTCTCCTTTCATAAACCAACCAAGTTGTAATTAATATATAGGGTAAATTACGACCATTTCTTGAGGTATGATCAAATTACGAAATTTTTTTTCATGTTTGGATAATTACATATACCCCTCAATTGTGAATTTTCTTACACCTTCACTCTTACGGTGTTACATTCAACATAATCATCAAGATTCCGTGAATGTTCACTAGTTTGTACTCGTTTTGTGCAAAACTACAGTTTATGATGCACAACAATCTGATATATACAAGCCAAAAAAACAAATTGGAGCTCAAATGGGATAAAACGGGTACAAAATTAAGAATATTCCATACAATCTAGAAGATTCTATTAAATTTGAAACTGCAAGGGTGGAGTGTACAAAAAATTAGATTTTAGAAGGATGGTTGTAATTATCCAAACAGAAGGGGGTTTCCATAATTTAACCATACATCAGGGATGGTTGTAATTTACCCTAATATATATATAATCACTATTGTCACGGGATCGAAATTTATCCAGTTCACTTTAAGTGGCTATGTATATAGAATATGTAGGCATCATCGAATTATCCTCAATTCCTCATTAAAGTAGGAAATAGTCCATAAAAATATTTATTGCTTCATTCAAAATAATGGTGTCTTATACAATTTCAATAAGAAAAAAAACAACTCTATGTCCCTAATTACTCTAATTACTCATCTACCAACAAGAAAGTAAAATAAAAGAAAATAAATAAAAATGAAATAAAATATATATATTTATTGATCGTATCAAATATCAAGGGATTTTCTTATAAATAAAAAATATATTCGTTACGACTAAAAGTTATAGTCTTTCCGTACTAAAAATTACGTGTTTTAAATAAAATAGTAGGCATGAAAAAGAAAGAGGTAAGCATGTTGCGTAACAATTGATGATTTAGCATCCGACAGAGCAAGGGTATTATTGAACTTAACCTTTTGTATACACGTCAGCAATCAGGTCATCTCCAATATATTTATATCCATCCTTGTCTACTATTTATTTATTTATTTATTTATTTATTTATTTATTTATTTATATGTTTTGGAATTCTGAAAATTGAATAAGTTTCAATTTGAGGAGTTAAATGAGCTGCTTATGGTTGGTTTGGCGAGCTCGAATCCAGAGTTCGAGCTCGAGCTCATTTTGAATTATTTTTCTAATTTATTTATATTATTAAAAAAATTATATTATATTAAAAAAAATTATTAACTGTAATTTTTTTTTAATTTTAATATGTAGTTTTTATATTATTATTCTAATATTTTACATTAATATATATAATTTAAATTAACAATGATGTATGAAAAATTAAATTTAAAATAAAAAAAGGCTCGAGAGCCGGCTCGTGAGGTCACAAACAACTATAAAGAAGTTCGAGTTCGCTCGTTAGATAGCTTGAGCTCGAAAAACTCGAGTTTGAGTCTGAATTTTTTCGAGTCGACTCAGTTCATTTACATCCATAGTTAGACTGCCCATTACAAAATTACCATGATTTACATACTCCAACTCTGTCGGGCCAATGGATAGGGGCCCTGAGACGAGGGATTTCACCATTTTGTACAAGTAGTTTGTTGAAAAATTTGGGCAAAATAAAAGAGAGAAGATTTACTCTTGAAATTACTATTAGTCCACTACCTTAAGAGATATAATCTAGAAAATAATAAATGTTAATGGGGAGCTGAATTTATTTTTAAATAATCAAATCATGAAAAGAAAATCAGTAATTTATCCTTAGATACAGTTAAACCTCTATAAATTAATACAGTTGGGACCATCACAATTTCATTAATTTAGCGAAATATTAACTTATTGATAAATTATAATTATTAATTTATACATTAATTAATAATTTATTAATTTATGAAATTATTTTTATTATTATTTTCAATAAATACATGTTTTTTTATTTTTTTACGTGTATATTATTCATTGTAACATTAGTTCAATGCAATATATAGCCCGTTTCACGAACGGAAACTCTTAAAGCAACAATGGTATTGAACAATTCATGTTGAGTTATTCGAAAGCTATACCACAAGTTCTAACCATGTTAAGAAAAAGTGAGGCACGAGATTGATGGTATGTGAACTTCAACAAGAAACAAACGACAATTAAATTATATTTTATTAAACTTTCATAGGTCTATAAAATATGTATTGTACCATAGAATATAAGAATTATTTTTATGAATTATTAATTTATATATTATATGGGGCTTCTTAAAAATTTCGAATGTGTATTATCTTATAAATTTAGCGAATTATTAATTTAGCACGTTGTCCCGGAGTCGTGACTGGGAAAATTTATTATTTAAGCGAGGTTATTAATTTATCGGGTATTAATTTATTGAAGTTCTACTGTATATGGATCTTGAAATTTAATTATATATTAATCCCATAAAATAAATTTTTAGGATAATAAATTATAATAATTCTTTTTTTTCTTATGAATTCATAACTGTCAATTCGTAATTGCAAGCAACTACATTATATAATAACACAGTTTGTCGCTTCAAATAACAAACAAAAATGAAAAGAACAAAAAAAAAGGAAAAAACAATTGGAAACTCAACTTCCATGATTGTGCAAATTTTGACTATGATGATTAAATGGGAGGAGACCTATTTTGACCAGTGATTGTATTTCGGTAATTTTCAAAACCCAAATAGTAATGTACAGGAAGGTCAGTTCGTATTGTTTTATGTCTTCACACTTGCATTTTGTAACTTTCCATAAAAAAAATAAGAAAATTATATTTCTCGAGAAAATTGGCTAGACACCCTTAATTATGGACTTATATAGGTGGAAATCATTCTGTTAACTTTGAACAATAAAATTAATATGAATTAAATTAAATTAGGGCTTATTTGACCAAATTCCCTCATATAATTTTCTCATTAAGATAAGACTAATTTTAAAACACCAATTAGTGAGAACTGAGAACTACTCACTTGATTTCCAAAAATGCCCCTAATAATTCATCCGAAAATAGAAAAACAAAATCATATCTTTCTCCAAAATAACTCCTTAAGTATCTGCTCACTCCCCAAAATCCCTCAAAAATCTCACAACATTTCAATTTATTTAATTTTTTTGTATTTTTTTTCGTATTATTTTTCTTCAGAAAATTGGTTTTTCGAATTTCGATTAAAAAATTTGGTATTTATTTTATTTTTATTTTCGAATTTTTAATAAGAAATGTTTGATTTCCTTTTTACAAAAGTTTATTTTCGTTTCCTAATTTTGATTTTTTGATTTTTCTACTACTGTTTTTCAAATTAATTTAAAAAAAAAAATTGTTTTTAACAAATTCAAATTCAATATAAACTTATAAAAAGCCACTATGTGATTAACGTATTCGGTTACGAAAATCCACTATAAACTTATCGCAAACCACTATTTAATTAACAAAAAACACTATGTAATTGACGAAAATCAATATTTAAGCAATAAAAAATCGCTAGGTAATTAACGATAACCACTATGTATAAATAACTATATAAACATGAAAACCACTATGTATAACAACTATATAAACATGAAACCCACTCTATTGTAATAGTTAGTTGGGGCATATACGATATTTTAGATTGATTGAATTTAAGTCAATACACATTAAGGATTTATCAAAGGCTGCGGCTATATGCAAGACTAATTCCACTTGTGCAAGATCAAATTAATTTTTTCAATGTATAAATACTATAATATCCTTACTTGTTAAAAAAATAGAAAATTCCAAATGTGCAATACCAAAAACTCAAAAACACAAAAGACCCTATCACAAAATCACAAGACCAACTCTCATCTTCTCCATCTTCCAAAACCCACAAAACATTTCTCCTTCCTCCTCCATAAACCCACAAAACCTAAACATTCAAAATCATCAAAACTCAATAAATCTTACAAAGATGTCAAGTATGGAGTCAGAAGACATCAAAATAGAAGATTCTACGGTGGAAGAACCCAAGAAAGTATGCATTTATATGTTTTTTAGCTAAAATATCGTTTTTCCAAAAAAAAAATTCGTGCAGACGCAGTCGACATGTACATGTCGAATTTTATAGGTAAAAATCGACATTGAGTTGTCGATTTTGGAGTACAAAATCGACACCTTAGTGTCGAAATTTAACTGTTAGCAAATTAGTCCAACTATACTAAATTTCAACATTAAGGTGTCGAATTTATGGACATATATTCGACACCTTAATGTCGAAATTTAGTTGTTTCATATATATATATATATATATATATTTTAAATTCCGCGCAGACGTGATTGACATGTACATGTCGAATTTTATAGGTAAAAATCGACGTTGATATGTCGATTTTGGAGCACAAAATCGACACCTTAGTGTCGAAGTTTAACTAGTTAGCAAATTAGTCCAAATATACTAAATTTCGACATTAAGGTGTCGAAATTATGGACATATATTCGACACTTTAATGTCGAAATTTAGTTATTTCATAATTTTTTCAACTTTCTATTTTCCAATTACTTTTTATTTCAATATTCATTTATTTGTTATAGCAAAAGGCGAATGCGATGACGCAGTTTATTGTCAAAATTCATCAAAAATTTCAAAAATATGTACAAGACATCAAGAACGTCGCATCAGGAGCGGCGGTCGGCGGCGAAGCTTCGGCGTATAGTAGGGTTTCACGGGGGGAGGGAGGTTTGGGGTGGTGGGTTTTTTTAGTTTCTCATGTTCGTTGTTTTTTTTTTCCTTCACTATTTATTATTTGGTCTTGCATGAGCAAACAAAAGCAAATTTTATTTATGGGTATATTTATCATTTCATCTTAATAAAATAAATTTTTTTGGAATCTTTCTTTAATTTGGTCTTGTACAAATGAAGTTAGTATTACATAGAGCCGCAGCCTTTATAAAAAAGTCAAAATTCCATGAGTGAGTTTTATCAAATAAATCTCACTTATCAATCACTCATCAATCTCACTCACTCTCACGTCTCCCTCTCTCCTCCCCATTCTCTCTCCCTCTCCCAATATCCGCCCCCTCTCTCTTTCGCCCCTCTCTCTCTCTCTCTCTCTCTCTCTCTCTATCTCTCTCTCAATATTTCTAAACGAGGGGTTCATGCTAATTTTCCCATTTCAAATCAGATTTTCTCATAATATCTTAATTTTAATTCTTTTTAAAGTCTTCACCTAATCTATAGTTTTGTGGTCACCTGATCTCTTTCCTATTCAACGTAAATAACATGTTTGACAATGATACAGATTTAGTTCAGTAAGGTCGAATCAGAAATATGACTCCTAGATGGCTTCAGAAGCCCATTATATATATATATATATATATATATATATATATATATATATATATATATATATATATATATTTCATGGAAGAAAAGCCATAGCTTAGTTCCTTATTATCGATTTTTGAATTTTCGAGCATACCAGCGTATAAATCAGGATACTAGTTAAAACCGCCTAAAGTAGATAAGAGAAAGCAAAACCGTATGGGGAGCCATGGGGCGAGGTTTTTCGCCTTTATGGTGCAAGAAAGTAAATTCGTTGGATTTTGGGCTCAAATGAATTAATCGGATTCGGCCCATTAGCTATCTCCACTTGCGGTGGCCCAACTGCAATTTAGTTTGTTTAACTTTCGGAACCCTCTCGATCTTTGATCTGAATTGTATGTTTCCACCCATTGATCATGTTCATTCACTTGAGAAACAAAATGCTCTTCCGACGCATTTCTATAACCCAAATCTCTATTTTTTGTCTATCTCTCTCTCTTCTCGCCCTACCACCGCATTTACTATTCATTTTCTATTTTTGGCCACATGTTCTTTGACTATGACGATGGTTATACTAAAACAGGTCTCCCAACTGAAACCATCTTAATTTTCCATCTTTATATTCAAACCATAGAGAGATCGAGAAACCAACCAACATGCCTTCAGTCCAGTTAGACATGACCATCGGTTCAGTTAGAACCGGAACTGGAATCGAAACCGAACCGGGGTCAACGATTTTTGAACCGAACCGAATGCGGTTTGACCAGAACCGGAACTGGAACCGAGAACTCACGGTTAGAACTGCGGTTCTAACCATTCGTACCTGTTTTTTATATAAAAAAAATTAAAATATTTAAATCGTCGGATTAAAAAAAATAAAAGAATTAAAATAATGAAATTCCACAGTGGCAGCTCCAAACGGTTGGATTTTCAAAACAAAAATAATAAAAATAAAAAATCCACGTGGCAATTCTAAACGGTCGGATTTTCAAAAAGAAAAATTAAAAAAAGAAGAAATGCAACGGTCAAAATTTCCGAGGGCGATGGGCGATAGGTAAGTAAGGTAAGTAAGAACTACGTGGCTTCGATTCGTTTTGTTAAAAAAGGATACGTAGCCAACTTAATCTCTAAAATTTAAAGTTTAACTTTGAACTTTACAATTTAAAAATTAAGTGCAAGCCCTTTGATTTTTTTTCATTTTCCTTTTTTCTTTTTTTTTTTAAAAACTAAAACTAATTCCTTTACATTTTATAAAAGTAAAAAAAAAAAATTAAGTATTTTAAAAAAACTTTATTTTTTTAATAAGTTAAATTTATATATATATATATATATATATATATATATATATATATATATATATATATATATATATATATATATATATATATATATATATATATATATAGTCAGAACCGGCCGGTTCTAACCGGGAACCGTAAAGAACCGAACCGGAACCGGAACCGGGATCGACAGTTTGGAGCCGGAAGCGGAACCGAACCGTGGTCATGTCTAAGTCCAGTGGCGAATCCAAAATTTCATTATTGGAGGGTCGAATATGCATTAAAGTAAAGTAAAGAAAATACTAACAACAATGATTGTTCAACCAAGTCAATATTGTTACAAGGTGGACTTAAATGTTTGAGGAGAATGGTGGGAGCTTAATAGCATTGCTGATGTGTGTGCTAAAATGGGGACTACTTGTTTGTTTTCATGTTTTCAACAATCTATTTGGTTACCGATCTCTTTTAATTTGTAACTACTCCAGATATATATGTACTACTAAAGTTTGTAGCTGTTCTCTTTTGCTGAAAATGATAATATAAGTTGATGTTTTTGTTCAAAAATAAATTATATATACATATATAATAGTAAAATAAAATTAAAATTTGAGGGGGGTCACTGCCCCCGGCCCTACACTGGCTTCCCTACTGATTGAGTCTTTCTTCTCTTTTCTTTTGTGAGTGAATGAGAACATATCTCTAAGTGAGGGAAACACAATGCCCAAGTGTGTTCAGATCCGTGAGAGATTTAAGGGTCGGAGATTGGAGTTCGGGTTAAACCCGAATCCCCAACTCTCATAAGATATAAGTAGAACAGTGATATATTATTCTGTTTACTTTGTAACTATGTTCACACGAGTACCCAATATAGTCAAAATATTCTTCTAATGGTAACCCAATTTACTACCACAAACACACAATATTTAGTACAAACAATAAATCGAGGAAGTTGAATTATCGCATGCATGCTTGTAAGTATTCATCATCTTTTTATCTTCCTTTATCTTTTATCTTTTTTTTTTGGGTAAATTACAAACACCCCCTGAGGTATGATCAAATTACAAAAACACCCCTCTTGTTTGGGTAATTACAACCACCCCTCAACTCCTCAAATTTAGTGGAATTTTCAAGATTATATGGAATATTATCACTTTTATACCCGTTTTATCCCATTCAAACTCTACATTATGAAGCAAGATGATCATAATATGTGATTTTTAGCTTGTATATATTAGTTTGTGGTGCATCGAAAACTGTATTTTTACACAAAACGAGTACAAACTAGAGCACATTTCACCGAATCTAGATGATTATGTTGAATTTGGTACCATAAGGGTGGAGGTGTAAGAAAAAATCATAGTTTAGGGGGTAGATGTAATTATTCAAACAAGAGGGGTTTTTTTGTAATTTGACCATACCTCAGGGGTGTTTGTAATTTACCCTTTTTTTTTCAAAGATACCCACCCGGGCACGGCTTACAAGGATTATTAAAGTATTAAAGCTTGCTCAAGAATCAAATAGTCAACACTACGAAGAAATTAAAAGAAGAAGAAAGAAATCACATATAGTAGTTCATTGCAGCTTGATCAGGAGCGGACCCGGAACATTTTAAAAGGGGTGTATATTTCATTTTGAATTCTTGCACGTGTATTTTTTTTAAATGTTTATTTGCATCGGGTGACTGTTAAAATCGTAGATCTACAAATAGTGGATGATTATTTAACATCATCAACAGCACTTAATAACAAACATTCGGTGTAAATAGTCTTAGTATAACATCTATCTCCCAATGTTAAATGACTACCTCACTGAAAAAATTAAACTGATAGAGAAACGCATTATTTAATTTAATCAAAACCTAAAAGATATTATGTCATTACTTCTATAAAAAAAAAATTAACTAAGGGCTGGAAAATGTAACCTCGAGTTTAGGGCAGCATTTAACGACGATTGCGGCTAATTACGAAATTAATTAAAAAAAAGGTTTAGCACTTAGCAGGAAGACATAGGGTATGCCCCATTATAGAGAACAAGATGATGAAAAGGAGAAATGAGGTTCTGAATGAAACCCCTAAAAATACAAAATAATGATTCTTAATTAATTAATTAATTTTTAATTAATTGGTGGCAGAAATCATGGGCCCTTAATTTTGAACTTTGAACTACTTTTGTTGTCTGCCAATCCTCTACCTCAATTGAAAAATGGTTTATAAAAATAATAAAGGACCTGTTGTTTGTTCAAAAGGTAGGTAATTGGGTTTCGTTTTGTTTTTTATGTTCTTTAGATATGGGATTGATTATGAAAGTAAGCCCTTAAAATTTAAAATAATAAACTATGTTTAAATATATTTTTGCGATTTTGTATTTGGGAAGCCAAGTTGATAATGTGGAAATTTAAGGTGAAGAGACTACTCAAAGAATACAACTTTTGTTTAATGAAAAAAATAGAATTGAATATTTTTCTATTATTTAAATATTTGAGGATATATCTGGAGCCCCTTAAAAAAATATATTACAAATCGTGCACACATATATACCAAAATTGTTTGCCAACATCTAATCTCCTTTGGGCTGCACTTGGATTTGAACTTGTTCGGATTGAGTTATTTGACAACGAATTTGAAACCTATAGCCCTCGACTTTGTTTCTTTTAGCAATTGTAGATGATTTAAATTCAATTTTATTTGGAGTCATTTCAAATATTTTCTATTTGAAGTTATTTTAAACCCTTTAACCAAATGCAATCTTACTGATATTATATAGAAAAATCTTGTTGAGTTATTCAAGCACGAATGAGATGTGGTATTAGGCTGAATGATTATGAATGACATATTCTCTTATTGTACTGTAATGCAACATGTATTACGCAAATGAAGACATGATTCACTAAATGTGACAACTCCAAGCACATAGTTATGTTGTACATTTTCTTCAATCAACAACAATAGGAGTTAAAACAATAATGATCCAACAGATAATGAGTATGGATAATTTACTAAGTGTTAGCCTAAAGTTATTTTGGAAAAAAACATGTTAAGGCTACTGACTTGAGTAGATTATACGAGTCTGTTGCCTCGTAGACATCAGAAGAAGTTAACGTGAGGGTAGTACCCTGTAGGCAATCAATATCCAGAAAATACTCGGGAGCCATGTTGTACTCTATTTCCTTCGTGCGAGATTTATTTTTCCCAAAGATTTTTTGACTGTTCGTTACTCGCTAAGGTTTTAACGAGACAATATATGTTGATTGGAAAGATTGTGCGTTGTAATTTTTTTTCCTAGCAAATGTTATTTTTTCCCATTAAGTTTTATTACTCGAAAAGTTTTAACAGGGCAACTGGAAAAACAAATAGTGTTTTGATAGAAATCCTCAAAGGAGAATGTCGTAAATAAGTGGAATGTGGGGTTTTGCTAACGTAACCAATTTGATGGAGTTCTCAACCTCTCATTAGTGTACACTTTCCACCTCTTAAACCCCATTATGGGTGTAGGAAATAACTTCTATGCAACTTCCAGTGGTTTACATCCATACTTGTGAGAAAGACTCCCTTGGTACCTAAACACTCCACAATTCTCTATATACGGATTCGTTGTTCATTTGTATTCTGTCTTTCTATCTCTCAATTCGTTACTTACATTCTTGTGGATCACTTTGTTTTCACAATCACCAAACCAAACAGATCTCTCAATTCGTTACTTACATTCTTGTGGATCACTTTGTTTCCACAATCACCAAACCAAAGAGCTAGATTAAATACACTATTTTATAACATACTTTACAAATATAATTTTCAGAAGAAAAAAAATAAATAAATTAAAAGAATCGAATTTTCCAAAATAGTTACGAAAATTAAAATCAGATCGAAATCTACGAAAATAGAAAAGTTCAAAACTTAGAATAAGAAGTGTTCATCCAATTAAAATCAAAATAGGCAAAAATATTAGTTGCGTTCCAATTTCCAGCCCTAACCAAAACTTATGAAGGAATAAATAAAAGAGAGCAGCTAAAATAAATACCGATTTTTTTCTCACTTCAATACCACCAACTTAAAAAATACAAAATAAATAGGTAATGACATTATTACCCTTAATGAAAATCAATACCACACACAAAATTTATGTGATATTGATTTTATTAAGGGTATTAATATCATTACCTATTTGTTTTATATTTTTTATGTTGAGAGTATTGAAGTGAGAAATAAACAGTATCTGTTTTAGGGCTCCCCTAAATAAAATGTTCAATACTAGCTCCGGTAGGTAGTAATTACTATTTTTCATCAGTTAAAACTCAAAAAGGAAGAAAAAAATAATAAAGAGAAGAAGAAAGTCTTCTACTATGTAAAATATAAGTCCTTTTACTTTATAAGTTTCTCTTTTTAACCCCCAGCCGAACTACAACAAAGTGATTCTTTCACAAATGAGTATAAATGTGAGTTGTTAGATGAACACACACAATGTTGTGCGCAGAAAGAAATGGTTGTGGAATTGTAGTAGTTAGTAACACCGAGCCAACCTCTATTTTTCTTTTTCAAGTCTCAAATATATATATTCACTCTCTCTCTAGATCTCTCTCTCTCTTCACACCAGAAAGAAATTAAATGTTCTTCCAACACATTTTGTTGAAAACTACAAGTGGTAATTAATTTCATGAGAAGCAGCAGCAACGTTATTACATTCTTGAAGATAATTATGAGGAGCAGAAGCTGCATTGTGTTTGTGTTACTAATAAGTTTGGGATCTTTTTCTTACATGGCCGCCGAATCTTCATTATTATTATTACATGATGATGATGGCCGCCGCCTCAACAATTTCACTGCTATTCCCGGTCAGCATCCCAGCCCCGAACTCGTTGCTCACCATCTTCACAGGCAAGATGACCACTAATTTATATATACATATATATAATCTTTCCAGTTCATTTTTTTCTGATTTTTTCCAACTAATTATTAAATAGCAATAAATACTTGCATTGTGAATATTCCCTCATGACTTAATTGTATTTAGCACTAAATTTGTCAGAAGCATGTTTAATTAATTAAAAATTTGGATTCATTTAATTTTGTGTAGCTGCTGCAACACAAGCATTAATGCTTAGTACAGTAGGATTGGACTTTTGCTTGCTTATTAGTGCTTTTTACGCTCCTTTCTTGTCTCTTATTTTCTTTTCCTTTTCTTTCTTCTTGACCACCACTGTCAGTGTGTGTGTGTGTGTGTGTTTTTGTGTGTGAGAGAGAAAGAAGAGAGAGAGAGAGAAGATCTAGAGAGAGATTTCTGGCATCATTGCTTTTACTCTGATATATGTGGGGCCTACTGTTAACATCATTTCAGTTTTCTGTTGACTACCGGTCTCATGGTATCCTATGTCATGTATTTTTCTTTTTATACTTTTATACAATACTCATACTGATTAATGAATTAATACTAACAACATAATTAATTAAACCCCGAACAAATTAAATTAATTATAATTAAAATTAATCATGCAGAATAGTGAACGCGTCGTTGTCAAGAAGAGAAACGCTATCGTCCTACACAACCACAACCGGTGCCCGCGACCATTATGCCTGCCCTACGGGCAACCCAATCGACGACTGCTGGCGGTGCGACCCCAACTGGCGTCTCAACCGCCAGCGTCTCGCCGACTGCGCCATCGGCTTCGGCCAGTACGCACTCGGCGGGAAGGGGGGCCGCTACTACGTAGTAACGGACTCCTCCGACCGCGATGCCGTCAACCCGAAGCCCGGAACCCTCCGCTACGCCGTCATCCAAACGGAGCCACTCTGGATCGTCTTCCCCTCCAACATGCTCATCCACCTCTCCCAAGAACTCATCTTCAACTCGTTCAAAACCCTCGACGGCCGCGGCGCCAACGTCCACATCACCGGCGGCGGGTGCATCACGCTCCAGTACGTCAGCAACGTGATCATCCACAACGTCCACGTCCACCACTGCTACCAATCCGGAGAAACAAACGTCCGTTCGAGCCCCACGCACTACGGGTGGCGGACGAAATCGGACGGGGACGGAATATCCGTGTTCGGGTCGAGGGACATATGGATCGACCACTGCGCGCTGTGGCACTGCAAGGACGGGCTGATCGACGTGGTGATGGGGTCCACGGGGGTGACGATATCGAACAACCACTTCGCGCACCACAATGAGGTGATCCTGTTGGGACACAGCGACGATTACATGCCGGATTCGGGGATGCAGGTGACGATAGCGTTCAACCATTTCGGGGAGAGACTGATACAGAGGATGCCGAGGTGTAGGAGAGGGTATATACATGTAGTTAATAATGATTTCACGAGGTGGGAAATGTATGCAATTGGAGGTAGTGGTAATCCCACCATTAATAGCCAGGGGAATCGTTACATGGCTCCCTTTGATCGCAATGCCAAGGAGGTAACAACAACACCTCGTTCATTTTTTCTTGATGTTGTTGTTTTGTAAAAGAATTTAACGTATGTAATAGAAATTGTTTGCACCAAATTATTGGATGAGTATGAATTATGGTGCAGATAACGAAGCGCGTGGACACATCGGAGGAGAAGTGGAGGGATTGGAACTGGAGAAGCGAAGGGGATATAATGGGAAATGGAGCATACTTTGTTGCTTCCGGAGAAGGTGTTGAAGTTAAATATGAGAAGGCGTACAGCGTCGAGCCCAAATCTGCTGCTTATATTGACCAATTAACCCTCAACGCCGGTGTCCTTGGCACCAGGTTCGTTTTTTTCCTTTTTTCTCACTGCTTTTTTTCTTTACTTATTAGACATAAATAATCAACCAAAAAAATAAATAAAAAAGAAAAAAGAAAAAAAGAAAAGAAAAGCAAGCCCCTTTTTACTTTATGTTGCATTTCAATACCCAATGTTGGGCCATTCACTTTGAAAAAGGGCTTACTTTTTTTTAACCATTTCTTTGTTTTATCGTTAATTGATCTGCACATACTCGCGCGCGCGCACACACACCTACTTGTAATTTTCTACTTGTTATACATAAATTTACTAATTTGATCGTGGCTGGATTCTTTGTGTTGCAAAAAGCAGGGGTAACAATTTGGGGAAGTGGACGGCCGAAAACAATGGTTTGGGAGCTTATGACGATGCAAATTCAGGCGTATTCGAGGACTACGATGACTATTCGGGGAGCCAAAGGCGTTATTGCTCCGATAATTTCACTCTCGTTATAATTTCTCTTACGGCCTTGATCGTGTGTTTTTCTTTCCAAGTCTGAAATGATTTCGGGACAAGGCTCGAAGAAGTTGTTAGTGTCCTTAGTTCCCTCGTGTAGTTTAGTTGTCTTTTTACATCAGGAATGTTGATGTAATTGGATTCTCGGTTAATCTTAGGAAATGGCTAATTAGTTCCACTTTGCACGTGTGAGATGTAGCATTTTGATACTTAGTGTTGATGTAATTGGATTCTCGTTAATCTTAGAAAATGGCTTAGTTCCACCTTGTGGACGGGAGATGTAGCATTTTGACATTTTGCTCTGTCGATTAATTGCATTTTTTAGGCTTCAAATTCAAGTAATTGTTCACAATGACCAAATTGATTTGTTAAAAGTCAATAAAGGAAAATCATCATTTTAGTGAGTTTTTTAGGGTGCAAAATATGATTTTCATTCATCCTTCAACTTAGTTTGATCTAGGGATGGCAACGGATCGGTTTTGGGCCGGGTTTGCCTAAACCCAAGATCCAACCCACGAAAAATATATAAACCCAAGGTCCGTTCCAACTCATTTTGGCTTAGATCCAGATCCACCATAACTCAGACCCTAACTAAACGGTTCTGATCCACCAAACCCGCTAGACCCATTAACATACAAAAAGTTTAATATTTATTTAACTTTCATAACATTTTGCTTGTATACTTTTGCGAAATAATCTCAATGCTAAAATACAATATTTTAAAAAATCTTTACAAGTGATATAACATGAAAAATAAAAATTACAATTAATTATATTTAACTTCAATAATAAGTAAATTTGAAATGCAAGATAATTAGCGGTGGTCGACAAGTGATAAATATTACTCACGAGAAATCATATTCGAAAAATAAAACAGTGAAAATAAGTAAATGAGAATAGACAAGATGGGAATTGATAGTTTGATAAATGAAATCCGTAATTATATATATATATATACGGGTACGGTTCTGGGTCAACCCGACCCAGAACCACTTAGCTGACCTAGACCCGTCCCAAACGGGTCGGTTCCGGGTCCAAGACCCGCCAAACCCTTACCCATTGACATCCTAATTTGATCGTATAAATTACAAAGAAAAAAATATCTCACTAAATTATTTGACAATTAACATAACGAAAAATTCAGAAAATAATGTTTATCACCAAATTATTCGATGATAGGTATTTTATTGTAATTGGTCTTTGGTAATTTTTTTTAAAATAAGAAAATATAGGAAAATATAATATTCAAATAAATGGTGAGGAATTGATGAAGGATAAATATTTTTTTTAACTTTGTACTGTACAACATAAAGCTAAAAATATATTGAAAAGAGGAACATATCATAGTTGAATACTACCGATATTTATTTTGAAAATGGTCGATTAGACTGCGTTTAGATTTAGATTGAGAGATTTGAAAAATGAACGGATTTAGAATAAATCCAAATAAGAAATTCTTCTTTTCTTTTGAGAGAAAAATAGGATGATTTAAAATGACTAAAATTGGGAATAAATTTGAAATCCACCAAAATACCTCAAAAAACAAATAAAATGAGAACTATGAATTTGACATTCCTCGTCAAATGACTCAATCTAAACAAGTTAAAAGGCAGCAGTTTCTGGTTGATTGGAGCTGGTCTTTTAATTTGTATGATAAATTGGTGGATAATTGGGTTATAGCTTATTATGTCTCTCATATCTCACCTAATTTGATTAATCTTCAAGTTTGTAATCTTATTGATATGTATGTTTGTAAATGGAATCTTAATAGAGTCAAGCATATTATCCTTGATTTTGTTTTACCTAAGATTCTAGGAATTCACGTTCCTAAAACGATGGAGAAGATGCTATGTTTTGGGGTGAGACAAACAAGGTAAGTTTTCTTTTAAAAGTATATTCAACTGGATTTACAAGATGGATATAGGAACTCTTTGGGATTCTTTGGTTGGGGTATTACAAGGGATGGGATGGGTTGTACCGTTTTATACAACGTTTGGTTTTCTTTAGTTAACCATCCTTAACTGTTGGGCCCACCCATTTAATACCCCATTCGAATTATTGTTAGTCAAACCAAAGTTGGCTTGACTAGTTATCACATATTGAATCCCCTTTTGTAACCCATGTGTAATGTCGAAAATATCCTTCGAAAATACATCAATTATGAAATTAATAGGTATAAATACTACAATCTTCATCTTCCCCTTTCTTGCATCGTGCCCTAGTTTTTTTCCAGGTAAAAACACATGAACAAAAAAAAAAAAAAAACCCATCTTCTTCCTCCTTCCCAATCTCACAGCTCGTCACCACCTTCCTTGTTCAAACCCAATTTATCTACTACTCTCAATTTCAACCACCGTAGCCCCGCCCACCACCACCGCCCTCCTCCTCTCACATTTGCAATCAATCACTTCCCGTAACAGGAATTTAAAAAAAAAAAAAGCCCCAATTTCAACAATCGGAATCGGAACCCATATATGGGATTGATTACTACAACATCCTGAAAGTGAACCGCAACGCCAGCGACGAAGACTTGAAGACAGCCTACCGCCGCCTCGCCATGATTTGGCATCCCGACAAAAACGCCAACCAGCAGGAGGCCGAGGCCAAATTCAAGCAGATTTCCGAAGCCTACGATGTACTCAACGACCCTCAAAAGCGCCAGATCTACGATCTCTACGGCGAAGAGGGACTCAAATCGGGCCAATTCCCCCCTCCCCCCGCAGCTCTCGCGCCCAGAACCAGAGTTTCTACTACAACAACCACCAGCAGCATCCAAACCCTAATTTCCGATTCAATCCGAGGAATGCCGACGATATTTTTGCCGAGATTTTTGGGGAGAGCAGTAACGGGAACGCCGCTGGTAATACTGCTAGCAGCGACAGTAATGGAGCCAGGAAAGATGGGTATTTCAGGAGCACGACGATGAACGGCGGTGGAGCTAGAGAATTTCCTAGCGACGGCGACGGCGACGGCGGCGGAGGATCCAAGAAGGCGACGCCGGTGGAGAACGCGCTCATGTGTAGTTTGGAGAAATTGTATGTTGGTTCTACTCGGAAGATGAAGATTTCCAGGAATGTAATTGATTCTCATGGGTATGTTTATAGTTTACTAATTTTAATTTCCATTTATTTTTTTTCCTTTTAAATTCGATCATACAATTTTTTTGGGATAATTATATGCTCGAATTCCTCAGCGGCTTTTAAATTGAAGATCTTTTAAATTGCCGCAATCACAGACATCGCGATGCATTCCATATGAACTGAATTCCTCAATGGCTTCGTTACGCGAATTCTTTCGAGAATTAACGTTGTTGTAACTCATTACGAGATATGAACATACACCAACTTATATATCATTGTGATCCCGAGAAAAGAATTATTTTTTTATTAAAAAAAAGTGTAAATTATTGGAGAATTGAGGGTTTCTTCCGCAGAAGATTGTACCCAAATATAAATGAAGAAGAGGGAGATGTATTGGTAGAGAGAGAATCGATTAATTAATAAATGTATTAAAAGGGGCAAACCAGTCCAACCATAGAAAACAGTGTTATCACCCAAACAAAACATGATATTATTATTGCAGGTATTATTAGTTTCTCCCCCATAACTCCAACCAAATAATGGATTATTCACTGTGAATCAACAATTAATTAGTCCCAGTATACCATATCCCATCTGTAGCTATCTATCCAAACCATCCAACCAAAGATGCCCTTTGAACATTCACTTCCATGGATCTATATTTGAAAAATGAAAGTAAATCCTAGAATTAAATTTTTTTATTTCGCAGATCTCCCATAATTGTATTCTCATTTGTGATTTCCTTGTACCAAAAAGGTGGAATCCCTCGCTCCCAGGGTCCCCCTTCCCTTGGCTCGACAGACGACGAGTATTTGATGGAGAAAAAGTAAATCATGGTGACTCAACGATCATTTAGGATAGCGGACCCGGACCTGGTGTCCACAAGAAACCAATCCTTATTGGTGCTACTTGAGAAAATTTACCCAATGTACCCAAACTCTGATCCTGAAATCGTAATATATTAATTTATATTTTTATGTTTAAAAAAAAACACAAAGGATCTTGAATTCTTGATATACATATGATCAAGAACAACAGTTATAATTAGTAATGATCTAGAAATGTTATGAATTACTCGGATAGATAAAATAATTGCGGTTGAAATGGAAAATATTCATTCAAACTCCAAAGTGAGCATCAAATCCTTACAAAACTAATAAGATAGATATGGCAGTCCTGCCAATACAATAAAAACCATTAAAGCTAGAGTAGTCTACTGCTAATCTACCTAGCTACAACTACTAGCCCAAAAATGGATATCTTCTTGAGGGCTTTCCCTTATAAAATCATTTCCTTCCTCTTCCAGCAAAATTTCTTGATCAATACTCCAGAGTCCACGCTCTACTCACGTGATCAGCCTCCAGACTAAAGTTGCTAAATAAATAAAAAACAATTTTATTAGTAAAAGCGATTCATCTAAATGACGTCGTCCAGCAATTAGCCCCAAATTCCCAATTCGCAACCCTAATCCTCACATTTCTCCCCCTTTACACCAGCCATGACTCATGGCTGCAAATTAGGAAATTTCACCATCATCTCTTCAGCATCTTACCGTATGGCTTCCTCCACCGGTAAGTGGGCCCACTGAATCAGCCACTGCGTCACCTCCTTTCTACTACCTTCTCCGGTATCAGCAGAAACTGATTTTTGTCATCCAACGCAGGTATGGTTTCTACTACATAATCTATCTTTCCTACATTCTTCTTTAATTGGGACATGTGAAATATAGGATGAACCTTAGGATCTTTAGGCAGTTGTAACTCATAAGCTACCTCTCCAATTCTCTTAAGAACCAGAAATGGTCCACAGTATTTTGGGCCCAATTTCCATACTCTGATCTTCCTCAAACTAAGTTGTTTATATCGCTTTAGTTTGAGATAAACCCAATCCCCCTCTTGAAATACTCTCTCACTCCTATGAGTATCTGCAAATCTTTTCATCCTTTCATGTGCTTGCCTCGGAAGTTCCTTGAGCTGTTGGGTGGCTGATTGATGTTCTTTAGCCCAAACCTCCATTCCCATGGTTTTATTAACCAAATGTTCCCCATATCCCATCTATGGTGGAGGGTAACCATACAATGCCTCGAAAGGGGTTCTGTGAATGGTGGAGTGGTGAGTAGTGTTGTACCACCACTCTGCCATGGCAATCCAGTTACTCCAATCTTTAGGATAATGTCCACACATGCACCTCAGATAGGTTTCTAGGCATTGGTTGACTCTTTCAGTCTGACCATCAGTCTGTGGGTGGTAGGCTGTGCTCAGCTGTTGCTGAATGCCTAAGGTCTTCATCAACTCCTTCCAAAAGGTACTGGTGAAGATGGGATCTCTGTCTGAGACAATACTGATAGGTAGCCCATGTAACCAGTATATAGTGTTAAGGAATACCTTAGATAAGCTGAAAGCTGTAATAGGTTGACTCAGGGCTACAAAGTGCCCATATTTAGTTAGCCTATCAACCACAACCCAGATAGCTTCCTTCCCTTTTGAATTGGGCAAGCCCACAATAAAATCCATGGTGATGTGGGACCAAGCTTGCTCTGTAATTGGCAAGGGTTGCAGGAAACCAGGGTTCCTTACATTCTCATGTTTATTAATCTGACAAATATGACACTGCCTGACCACTTCTTCCACTTGTTGCTTTAACTGAGGCCACTTGAAAGTGTTTAGAACCATTTGATAAGTTCCTTGTATCCCTGAGTGCCCACCAAAAGTTGAAGTGTGTATGTAATTGATCACCTTGCCTCTGAAATCAGAGTTACTACCCACATAGACTCTGCCTTTGTATTTCAGGATTCCCTCACAATATTCAAAGTAAGAAACATCCATGGATCTCAAAGTGCACTCAGTGATAGCTTCATGTGCCAGTTTATCTCCTAAATAGCTTTCCACCAACTCTTGCATCCACATGGGCTGCAGAACAGTAACTTGAGCTAACTCCATTGGTTCATCTCTTCTAGACAGGGCATCAGCTGCCTTATTTCCAGCCCCCTTTTTGTACTCAATAGTGTAATTGCATCCCATTAGTTTTGCTAGGTACTTATGCTGAATGGGAGTGGAAAGTTTCTGCTCCAATAGATATTTGAGACTCCTTTGATCTGTCATAATGGTGAAGGTACCACAGATCAAATAGGATCTCCACTTCTGCACAGCTAGTAGGATTGCCAAAAAACTCTTTTTCATAGATAGATAACCCCACATTCTTGGGTCCTAATGCCTTGCTCAGATAGGTCAAAGGGTGCCCTTCTTGTATTAGAACAGCTCCTATACCATGGTAGCAGACATCTGTCTCTACTATGAATGATTTGCTGAAATCTGGCAGCTGCAGGACAGGGGTGCTAACCATTGCTGTCTTGAGAGCCTCAAATGCCTTAGTGGCCTCCTCACTCCACTGGAAGTGACCCTTCCTTAGCAAGTTTGTCAAGGGTTTGGCAAGAATTCCATACCCCTTGACAAATTTTCCGTAATACCCAGTCAGCCCTATGAATCCTCTGATTGCCTTAACTGTCTTGGGGGTGGGCCATTCCTTGATTCACTTTATCTTCCCTTGATCTACACCCACTCCAGCATGGTTGATCACATGTCCTAGATATTCCACATGCATTTGGTTAAAGCTGCACTTGGAAGTCTTGGCATACAACTGGTGCCTCTTTAATATTTCCAAAACTACCCTCAAATGTTCCAAATGTCTGGCTTCATCTGGACTGTAGATCATTATGTCATCAAAGAAAACCAACACATATTCTCTTAGCTGCTCCCTGAAAATTTCATTCATTAGATATTGAAAAGTGGTTGGGGCATTGGTGAGCCCAAAAGGCATGACTTTGAACTCATAATGCCCTGAGGATGTCACAAAAGCTGTTTTTGGGATATCCTCTGGTCTAACTCTTATTTGGTGGTATCCTGCTCTTAAGTCAATTTTAGAAAATACCTTAGTTTTACCCAACTCATCCAATAAGTCATCAATGATTGGAATGGGATAGCTATCTTTGACTGTAAGTGCATTCAATCTTCTGAAATCCACACAGAACCTCCAGCTTCTATCCTTCATTTTCACCAAGAGAACTGGAGAAGCAAAGGGGCTAGTGCTAGTCTGCACTATTCCTGCCTTGAGCATTTTTTCTATCATCCTCTCCACTTTTTTCCTCTGTATATAGGGGTACCTATATGGTTGAGATTTAAAAGGAACAGCTCCTTCCTTCAGAGTAATTTGGTGGTCAATGCCTTTGTGTGGAGGTAATTCCTTGGGTTCTTGGAAGAGCTCCTGAAACTCCTCTAGTAACTCTTCTACTCTAGCTGTATGTTTGCTCCCCTTATTGTTCTCCCTTTCCTCTTGACCATTAATCATAAAGAAACAGCCCAATCTCACTTGTCCTTTTTTGAACATCTTGTTCAATAACTGACCAGTAATCATGCTGACGGTAGGTTCTTGTTTATCAGCATGAATGATGATGCCTCTCACTCCATGCCTTAATGTAACAAATTGGTTGACATGGTCAAACAGGACTGGGCCAAAGCTCTGCATGAAATCTACCCCTATCACAGCATCACACCCTCCCAATTTCAATAATCTCATCTCAAATATAAAATGGTGGCCCCCCATTTCCCATTGAAATGCAGGGCATTTAGCATTGCAGTTCATTTGGCTCCCATTGGCCACTGTTACCATCAAGTTGTTGGTGTACACCACTTCACATCCCAATTTCCTTGTTGTCTGTGGATCAATAAAGCTATGTGTGCTTTCTTTATCTAAAAGTAAAGAAATGTAGTTGTTCTTGACTTTTCCTTTAATCTTTAGTGTGTTGGTTGTAGCTTGCCCCATTAGTGCAATGAGGGAGATCCCCAAAAGCTCATCCTCTTCTTTCTCTGCCCCTTCTTCCAACAGAACATGTTGCTCTTCATCCTCCAGTACCTCTTATATACCATCAATGGTTAATAGGTTCTTACATTTGTGATCTGGCACAAATCTCTCATCACAATTGAAACATAACCCTCTCATCCTTCTGTCTTCCATTTCAGGCTTTGATAGTTTCTTTATGATGGCCCCCATGTTCTGTGAGTTCCAGCTTCTGTTTGGCCCTCCCTGGTTAGTCTATCTGCCTCCTTTACTCAGCTGATGTGTTGTTTGTCTGACTGTAGATTTAAATCCCATCTTAAGGTGCTCCAAGGTGTTCTCATACATCTTGGCTATTTGTATGGCTTGTACCAGTGACATTGGCCTAAGAACTTTGACCAAACTCTTAAGATCATCCCTCAATCCCCCAAAGAATGCTCTTATATAGTAAACCTCTCCCAGATTTCTATGTGCTTGAGCCATAAAGGCCTTAAGTTCCTCAAACTTAAGTCTATAGTCTTCTACCGTACCCTCTTGCCTTAACTTGTGGAACTGCTCCACTATATCTACTCCATCATCATCCAAAAATCTCTCCAAAACCATATTGGAAAAAACATTCCAACCCACAAACTCCCTTCCTTCCAGATAATCCATATACCAATACTCAGCCTTATCTTCAAGGTTCATGGCAGCCATAATAACCCTATCTACATCAGGCATAGGGTTTAAGACAAAGTACCTGTTGCATCTTCTGATCCAAGATCTAGGGTTATCTCCATTGAACTTAGGGAAATCCCCTCTCTGTGTCCTCTCATTGTTGTAGTTGTGAAATTCATTGACTCTTTGGGGAGAATTTTCTGGCATCAATGGGTTGTTGCCCTCATTCATATTCTGCATCATAGGGTTCCTTCTATTGCTGGGTTCAGTGACTCTTTCAGGGGTGTAGCCAGGAAGAATAAGAGGTTCCTGGTGGGGTGTATAGAGTATGTCCTGTTGTGAAGAAGACCCAAAGGCATATGCAGGTTCCTTCCATTTGCTTTTGGCCATGTCTTCCATCATTTTTCTCACCTGCTCCATGTTGAAACTCATATTTGTCATCTCTTCTCTTAAAGCCCTCATCTCAGCTTGGTGTTTATGGTTAACTTCTCTCTGCTCCTCTCTGAATGGATCTGTATTATCTTGTGGTAGATATGTAGATTCATCCCTGTTTCTGCTCATTTTGTGCATGGTAGATATATAATTCCAATTCCAATCCAAATAAATCAGAAAAATACGAGTTAGAATTTCGGAAGTCGGAATAAAAAAAAATTGTTCAAAATCAGAACTTCTCATATCGGAATTGGCAAAAATTGGAATTTCCGTTCCAAATTGCACCTCTAACAAAGAGACAAATATCAATATATAACTTTATTTAATGAAGTAAAGATATTTGTGTGGAAGAGGAAGCTGCTAAATGTCCAATAAGACAATGTTGAGCAAATGTCGTATTGGGACATGATATTGTACTATATTATTTTATCAACTAAAAGTTATTCAGTTTGGAAATAAAAAAAGAATTAAATTAAAAGCCCTGTCCACTTCCACAAAACTGAAACCTGTCTCCTTTTTCAAAATTTACAATAATCAGCTTTCATTTTAGTCACTGGTATTATCTTTATGTTAAACAGTTTTAATACTAAAAAGAAATTAGCAAGTATCTAGACAGATTAATTAATAATAAAAAACATAATATTGTTGCAAAAACAATTTTTTTTATTTTTTACTTTAATTTTTTTATATTTTATTTTTGTGTGAGTGATGAAACATTTTTCGACTAATTTCGATATGCATAGATTGTTTGTCTCCCACCCTCAGCTTTTGTTTGCCAATAGATAAACATTATCTTGTACTCTTTGAGCCTCACTTGATCAACAACTTGACCTATATATTTATTAGGATAACAAATGCAATATTAACTACCAATGCCACAACAAATTCGAGCACTTAGTTTTATCTCGTCTTTATACTCGCAACGTTCGAAAGCAATACGATCCCATCCCACTCGACACGTAAAAGATCATTCCATAATTCAGATATAATTTAATTGTCAAAAAGAAAAGAAAAAAACCATGTGTCTTTAATTAACGTAGATAGATCAAAGGGTAATCATGATCTTGAGAAAATTTCGATATACTAGTTCAGATTTGCTCCGTCGCATCAACCACTCGTGCTTAATTTCACGCGGAAAAAAATTTCCGGGATTAGAGTTTGATAATGGTTACATATATATATATATATATATATATATATATATATATATATATATATATATATATATATATATATATATATATATATATATATATATATATATATATATATTTGAGTTCAATCATGGAACAACAATCATCTCACCATTATAAGTCATAAGGGGTAATTAATTAAATTCTTGAATTAAATTCTTACAACAGTTCATAATTCCTATGTTGTTTTATATGACAAACAAAAGCTCAAGTATTACTTTCTTTAAGGTTATTATAGTTTCACTTAAAAATAAAATAACAATTACTGTCAAATAAAAAAAAGGGGAAAAATATCAGAATTCCATTAATTACCACATTTTACAGTTTTTGTACATTTATTTGATTATACTTACACCACAAGGTATATTATTACTCTTTTTACAACCATACTATATATACACTAAATGAAATGATCTGTCACTCCCCATCCCAGAGAGAAAAATCCCACGTGGCATAGTCATCGGAAAAGCAGAGGTCATAGTTCGAAAACTCGTCTTTATCACAATTTGATGACATCATCCATTCGGTCAATCTTGTTTCGTAAGGTGAGCTTGTCATGTTCAGCATAATATCCAATGCATCGGAAGAATCGGTCGTGGGCCCCACAATCTCATCGTTGACTGAACATGGACTGTCCGTTTCGCATTCTTCTGATCTCAAACAAGTATTCGTAGTGCTGCTCAAGCATTCTGTTGCATGAAAATATAATAAAAAAAATATATTTGAAATTTGTCGAGATTTATCGATTAACACATTGAATTTTTTTTATAATTATTATTACCTTTGTCCAAAGCTAGAGCTTTCTTCTTCAAATAACTTCTCCAGTAGTTCTTTATCTCGTTATCCGTTCGTCCTGGCAATCTACGTGCAATCATCGACCACCTTAAAATACAAATAATTAAAAAAAAATTATTAATGAAATCCCACTTCATAAACATATGCAGTGTGTTATGATCAAATCGTTGATTTCAATTTTGTGAAGGGAAAGGTAAAAAAAAAGTACTTGTTGCCCCATTTCTCGTGAAGTTGAATGATAATTCGCTCTTCGTCTGCAGAAATATTTCCGTGCTTAAGATTCGGACGCAAATAATTCATCCATCTCAATCTACAACTCTTGCCATTCCTTCTTAGACCTGCACATATATATATCAAAAATAATTAAACAAATTGATAATAATAATTCATAACTACTAATTAATGGTTAAAAATATGTTCAAGATGATTTAATCAAAGAAAAATGCCTGATGATTTAGCTAATGCATCCCATCGTTTATCTCCGAAAACAGCTACAGCAGCAGACAGCTGTTCGTCTTCTTCTTCGAGCCAAGGCCCTTTACGTAATTCCACTTCCTGCATGACTATCTCACACTAGTAATAATAGTTGCTTCAAGAAGTGTGTGGTTAGTCGAGCTTTTTTATACTCGTAAAGTTGCCAAATAGGGTAAGAAAAACGATAAAGTGCGAATGACCAGAACTTGTTACATTAGCACACGAGGTGGAATACACTAGGACGACTGTGGCAACTCCACCATTTCCATTATTACATTATTTCTTGATCTCGACACCCTTTTTTTTTCTTCTCATTAGGTCATCTCGTGAACTTTAACTTTGTCCTTTGATTTAACAAATCCACAGTGATGAAGTTCTATGAATCTATCAGTCTCGAAATTATTCTACTAAAAAGTTATTTAAATAAATAATTAATTGTTTAATCTTAATTATACTGCAGTTATATTATCCATCTAACCGGATAATATAAAGGTAAAGATAACATAAAAATTCAATCTTTCTTTAATCATCAACCATAATAAATATATCAAAAGCCACTTCACTCTTATCATCACAGTTACAAATATGTTTAGTGACGAATGGTATGTTGTTGCGTTAGTTATCGATATATTAAACTGCACTGAACAAAGGCCAACCTTGCAAGCTCTGACCTCATTATTTTCGTTAAATTCGTCGAGAAAATGACATAAGATTCGTACACGATGCTTAAAAAGTAAAAACAAAAAAAATCCAATAAAATAAGCAAAATCAAATTTAATTTTGATATAAATGTAATGGAGGGATCGAATAGCAATAAATATCAAGTCGAAATACATTCCACGACATACCCTCAGCTTCCGTTCTGCATATCTCTCAATTGTATTCATAGAGAATATGTTACTCAATTCCCT